>JFGW01000410.1:0-21057 GCA_000729825.1 Epichloe sp. AL9924
TTCTGCACCTAGGATTACAAAGCCTTATGTATTTTTAACAAGTGCTACCTTATAGAACTTAGTAATATATCCTATTTAGAAGTAGTTATAATACTATCTAGGTTATAGGGTCTTATTATATAGTTTAGCTTAGAATAGCTTTGCTTTAAAGACTATTTTATCCTAGTATATTTTATTAGTATCTTTAACTTTAGCTAGTCTAAGAATTAGGGTAGTTTACTAGGTGCCTTTACCTTAGGGGTGTCTTATAGTTACCTTAATTATATTTACTTTATTTACTTTTCTAATCTTTACTACTAGGTTTTTAATAGATATATACTTTATTAGGAAACCCTTAATAATAACGCTAAGTACATAGTAGTAAATAGCTACCTCTAGGCTAAACACTTTAGTAATCTATTTCTAGTTTTCTTTATACTACACTATTTTTCCTTTAAAGGTAATAATTATATCCTTACTAAGGAGTCTTCTAGCTACTACTACTAAGGCTTATCTAATAGCTCTATTTATAGCTATAACTATGTCTTCTACGCCCCTAGGCTAGAGTGATTCTTATATAGTGTTTCCTTTTATAAGTACTTCTCTATATTATCTTCTAGGGATCTAGAGAGGGGGGGGGGTTAGTATTTAGTTATTTTAGTGTAAGCCTAGCTATAATATTTACCTAGGTTAGGGAGTTATTATCTTTAGCTTCCTCCCTAATAGCCTCCTTAAGGGCTATTTTTAATACTTCTTTAGTAGTATAGATATTACTATTATTAGTGTTTATAGTTCTTATTTTAGCTTAGGCGTGGTTTACTACCTAGTTAGCTATAGCTATTATAATACGCTATACTTAGGTAACTTTGTTATTTAGGATAAGGCTAGCGATCTTATTATAATATTTTATATCTTTAGGATATATAAATTAGTTCTAGTTTACTATTAGGTTATCCTTACTCCTTTAGATATTAAACTATCCTATTCCTATGTTTAGGTAGTAGCTACTTTAAGCTAGCCTCCCTAAGCCTATGTTAATTACTATTAGTATCTTATTCGCACTCTTACCACTAGCTTTATTATAATGTAATATTATAGGGGGGGAGAAACAAAGGCAAGGATTTCGAATATTAATGTGATTTGTATTTTAGAGGCAATTCCGGACCTTGGGGTTAGTGCGGAAAAGTAAACTTATTTATTATAAGGATAACCTTAATATAATAACTTTAACCTATAATCCTTGCTTACTTATTATAACTCTAAATAATAAGAATCTCTTTAGTATTATAGGAATGTAAATAAATAATACCCTTAGTCTTAGTAATAATAAATTCTTTAATAAGAAAGAAAAAGAGCTCTAGAAGGTAAAGTTTATAGTAAAAGAAAAATAATGCCTTATAACTATAAATCCCCTTATCTTTAATAGCTATATCCTAACCTAAAATGCTAATAACTTACTAACCCTAACCTAAAAGGGTTAGAGTTAGAAGATTAAGGAAGTTAATCCCTAATTACTAATAGCAAAGTAGGATTACGTAAAGTAATAAGCCTAAGGAAGCTATATTATAACTATATACTAGCTAGAGGTATCCTATAATCTTTCTATTACTATATAATACTAAGAACCCTTTGCTAATAATATCTTATAACTTAATAAATACCTTAAGTAATAAATTAAGTATTAGTAGTAAGGATTATAGTATATTCCCTTAACTCTTAAAGAGGTAAAGCTCTTTATATTTATAAATAAGTCCCTTACTAATAATAAAGACCTTAGCTTATGGATTAGGTATATAATTATAGTTAGTAATAAGGTAATAAAGGATAATAATACCTTTACCTTAAAAGGCAATATTATTATATATAGCTCTATAAAAAGCAAGTATGTAACTTATAGTGTACTTATATCTAAGCTATATAGTATAGTTTAAGGCGCTAATATTATATATATAATATCTATAACTCTTTACCTAATCACAGACTAATTAAAGATACCTTAAATCCTAATAATTCTCAATACTAACTCCTTTTTACTATATAAATGCCTTATAAAGCTAGGTATATATTATTTACGCTAGATAGCTAAGTTATATAGCTAGTCCTAGTACTCCTACTACTTCATTAAGAGGGAAAACCCTAAATTAGGAAGAAAAACCCCCTTATGTCTGTGTTTAGGTTAGCGCTAGCCCTCTTATAAGCCTACGCTACATTAGATATAACTAGATATAGGTATTTAGCGCTAGCTTACGCTAGCCTTATCCTATAGAAAATAGAAAGGAAAAATAAAAAGCATATAATAATAAGTGTTTCTAGC
Organism: Epichloe sp. AL9924; assembly: GCA_000729825.1. Taxonomy (NCBI): domain Eukaryota; kingdom Fungi; phylum Ascomycota; class Sordariomycetes; order Hypocreales; family Clavicipitaceae; genus Epichloe; species Epichloe sp. AL9924. Next base: position 2,294 of record JFGW01000410.1, read on the forward strand.
TCCTATTAATACTAATCTAGTCTTACTTTATGCCTATTCTATGTCTTTTTACTTTATCCTATAGTGTAGTAAATTCTAATTTATAATAGTAATTCACTTCTTGTTTACTTTTGTGCTAACTCCTCTAGGGCCCCACTTTTTAGCTAACTCTAACCCTAAACTAGTCTAGGCGTCTTGTAAAGTCTAAGCATATTTGAGGCTCTTCTAGTCTAGTGTTAGTTTAAATGCTAATATTTGGTGTAGAAAATAAATAATTCTAGTAAGATAGCGCTAGGTCCTATGAGTATTCTGTTATCGGTGCTATTCTAGCTCTAATCCGCCTAGGAAACGGTCCTAGCAGACTATGTTAACTAGGTTAAGAAGCTCTGCGCTAAGAATCGCAGCAAGAAAAAGCGAAGTGCCGCTGTAGCGGGCCTAGACCGAAAGCTAGGTATAATAAAAGAGAAATAGCTAATAATTAATATTATAGCCCTTTAATAGTTATATAAGAGAAGGGAGATCTATAAGGTTAGGTAGATTAATAGTAGTAATAATCTAGCTAATATAATAACAAAGGCATTGCTAAATTTAACCCTTTTAACCTCAATTAATTTAAATAATTTAATAATTTATATAAAAGGCTAGGTTAAGAGACCTATAAGGTTAGGCAAAGAGAAAGGCTAAGATAATAGGTTAGTAAGTATAGATTAAGGTAGCTAGGTTAATTAGAATAACTAAGGCTACGCTAGCTAATTAAAGCTATAAATTCCTATAAAGGGATTTACTTATATACACTTTCCTTTAATTTAATTTTTATTATGTTTTTAGGCTTCTTTAGCTATAAGGAAAAGAGAGACTACTAGTGTTACTTCCTTTAGACCTTTAGATAATAGTTAGTCTAACTATAGCTAAGGGTAGGTTTACTAAAAGGGATATATATAATATAATTAGCTATATTGCGTGTAACCCTACACCGCTTATAGTAGCTCTGCACTATAGACTTACTTTTCCCCCTTTTCTCTCCTAGCTAGATTTCTCTCTTTCTCTCTCTTCTCTTCTCTCTCTTAGCTATTAACTATTATTAACCTTATTAAATTTAACTCTTTGTGCACTAGTGCAATGACCCTTGGTGTAACCAATAATAAGTCCCTAAGGAGGTCTAGCTAATAATAGATTTGCCTTAATCTCCTTAATTTATACCTTAATTTATAAAATCTCCTATTTTCTTTATATATATAGTAGCTTAGCTTATATAACCTTATAGTATCTCTATAATGCTTTATTATTATTATTTATATTACCTATACCTTTATCTAGATTAGGGACTAGTAGTATTTCTTATATCCTATTATTATTTATTATTCTAGACTATAGGGGTTCTTTACCCTATAACTAATTATTTATACCTTTATTATTATAAGGTACTAGTGTGTTTTATATAAATCTTTATAGTATTAGCTATATAATAATCTAGCTAATAGTTTATTTCCCTTAAAAGTTTAGAGATTAATTTGTTATAGCTTATACTATAAGGTCTAATATAAATAAAGTAAAGGCTAAGATTTATAGTTATTACTAGAAAGATACTAGCTAGGGCCTAGTATATAAAGGTTTTAATCTCTAACTTACTATATATAATATATATAGTTCTTAATAAATACCTTGCTTAACGAACACGTGGCTATCTTATAGCTAGCTAGCCTCTTTGTTATTAGAGTGGCCTAAAGGTTCTCTGAAGATTCACTATTATGAATGTCCTGTCTCCGACCTCTGCGCTCCTGACACTTATATAAGCCTTTATCCCCTAGATAGTTAGGCTTTTACTTATTCTTTAGTATTACCTCCTAAAATTACTAAGTAAGTTATATAATCTTTTCTTAAGTCTTTTTTATAATTAAAGAATATAGGTTAATAAAGTCCTATAGGTTAAGGAGTAGCTTTATAAAGAATATAAGAGTATAAGACTTTTTAAAGGCTTTTTCTATGTATTTCTCTAGTAAATCTAAGTAAATACTAAATTAAATAAGGCTATAACCCTTATATTACCTTATATTCTCTAGCTATATAGCTATTTATATATTATAGTTTATAGTATCTTTAAGTAATATAAGTATCTAATCCTAGAACTTATCCTAGTTATCTTTAAGGTTATCCTAGCTATTAGCCTATTATTCTTTAAGGTATTTATTTTATCTTACCTAATAGTTAGTATATATATAGTTAAGTATAAAGAGAATCTTTTAATAGTTATATTAATATTTTTTCTTTGCCCTATTAAAGGTATAGTTTAGGTTATTAAGCTATATCTTATACTTTTATAGGTTTATAGGATATTAAAGCTTAGTAATATTCTAAACCTTAATCTCTTAGTTACTTTAGCTTAAGAGAGTACTAGATCTTTACCTTTTTTTTACCTATACTTTCCCTTTATTTAGCTATAATAGGTTAATAAGCTTCTTTTCTTATTCTTATAGTTTCTAGAGTTATTTAAGCTAAGTAATTTACTCTATTATTACTATAGCTTTAGTACTAATAGTAAGGGGTCTAATTTTAAGTATAGCCTTTATAAAATATAGTATATTCTTAGCTATAGTATTACCCTTATTTAATTAATTCTAGTTATTATCTAATATTACTCTAGTAAATTAAGTAATTCTCCTTCTTATATTACTCTTAGGTAACTAATAAAAAAAGCTTTAGAATTATAAGAATAATAATAGCTAGGTAAGAGATATAAGAGCTTTAGTATATTAACTAAAGCTTACTAGGTCTAAGTATATTATATATATAAGTTACTAGCTTATAGCTAGTGGCTTGCTAGTATTATGTAAACCTAGCCCTAGGGTGTAGCCTGTCCGTGGGGCGCGCTAGTGGCGCGCCTGTGTTGTAAGTGGGGCCTCACAGTTACGCTAATAATTAGAGTGTTTAAAGGGTTATTTTATATTTATTAGAGTTAGAAGACAAAGCTGCTACTGCTGCTGTTTATAACAATCATAATAATAAAAGAAGGTGGATTTTAAACCCTCGCGAGCTTAACAGTCCTAATGATAGTCCTAGTGACCTTAATGCCTTGGATTCTGATAATATAGAGGAGTCATCTATTAATAAGAACTAGGATAAGTTACTTTTGTATAGTTTTTATACGGAGTACGTCCGTACAGAGTATGGCATGAAGTGTATATAAAGTTAGTATTTGCATGACTTTTGTCACGTAAAACATAAAAGCATAGTATCCTTAGTTTTAACTCTACAATTTTTTATTATCCTAGCCCACACAAAGCCCTTTCCAAAGCCCCTATCTAACGTTAAAATGAAATACCTTATTGCTCTAGGCTTCTTTGCCAGCGCTATAGCGCTCGTAGCCCCTGTGAAGGAATCTGATATCCTAGGGTCTATAGCTACTAGGTACGTTAGACACATTTAAAAAAGCCTAATTTAGGATTGCAATTTATTCACACAATTTCTCTTCTTTTTTAGACGAGAGCCAGAAGCCATGTCCCTTGACAAACGCAACTTCCTAGTCTCTAGAGAAGAAGTATTTTTTCCCAAGAATATTTTGGGACAGCCAACTGTGCAAATACATTTGGGATCAATCACTCTAAGATTTCTCATGACCGCAGCCGAAAACGCCAACCCCTTATTAGGGGCAGTCCAAAACTTCTGTAGAGAAGTTGTCGTTTATAATAATTCATTACATACTGTTTGGGTTACTTTTTGGGCCATTTCTGAATCACGAAACCCCGATCTCAATCTAAATCATACCCCAATTATCGATCGTACCTTAACGATCCCCGCGCATGGGGTGGCTGCTATAACAGCTGGCCTTTTACAACATGTATCGGGTCACAACGTCATGGCAGTTGTTAAGGAAATGTTCCCCTCCGGCCCGAGTGGCTAATTTGGGAGAGATTCTGTTGCACGAAAAAAGAGGCGCAGCTGACTGGCCACTAATTTGTGCGTTTATAAGTTATCATCCCTATTATGTGATGATTGCTTGCCGCCCGAACAGGAAACCCGGCCTCGAAAAGCTTTACTCGACTTCATCAACGGATGGGCAGCTGATCGAGGATATGCGTTCTCAACTGGTCGGTCTACCACTGAGAAATGTGCTTTCCTGACGAGTGGTGTCTGGATTACAAACAGATGAACAAATGTTGCATCACGGGCAGGGTTGCGAGGAATTGGACAAAAGAAGGAATGATGGCCTACTTGGACTGGAGCAAGGCAGAACATTATCGGATTGACTCGATTGAGGCTAATTAAGAGGACGTGAGGGAGCAACAAGCCGGATTGAATCGTAATAGTTCAGCTTACGTACATTCAGCAATTGCCCTTTTTTTTTTTTTCATTACCCTTATGTAATCCACCGAACATCACATGATTCCGCGAGTTGTCGCGTGGCTGTTTGCCTAATTATAGTGACTGGTGTGCATGTAATAACGGGCTCTTTCTAGCAGCTCTGAGGGAAACCATCATCGCCTCTTGTGGCCGGCCATGTTTCAGCTCGATTTGGGAGGCAGGTCGCCTCCCGCCAGCAGCGGCGCTACAGAGCCTCTCTCGTCCCCAACACTTGTTATCAAGAGAAAGCGGACGACCAGTGATCAGTTGCCTTCCCCCCAGCGATTACCTCGGCCATTTCATCGCCCATCATCTGTCATCTCCATTGCCTCAAGCTCGGACGATTCTACGAAACAAGAACCAATTTCAAGCCATGTTAGTGCAGAAGATTGGTCCCAGAACCCAGACTACGACGCAACAGGCCAAGAGTCGTTGGTAATGAGCCAGCAAGAATTGAAATCACCCTCCGGTCACATCAAAGCCCCTGCCAACGAGGAACCAAGCCTATGTAAAGAACAGCAAGACTTGGTAGATCTCATTCTAAGCGGCCGCAATGTCTTCTTCACGGGCTCGGCGGGTTGTGGCAAGTCGACTGTGCTCAAGGCAACAGTGAAGAAACTGCGAGAGATGGGGCGTTGTGTTAACGTCATCGCGCCGACTGGCCGAGCGGCTCTTCAGGTCGAAGGCATGTCAACATGGTCTTACATGGGTTGGACGCCAGACTTTCATAAATACCCTTTGAACGACCTCAAGACTCAAGGCTGGCGCAAACATGTTGCGCGTCGCTTCAAAATGACAGATGTGCTCATCATTGACGAGATCAGCATGGTTGAGAATCATCATCTCGAGCGCATCAATGAATGCATGAAGACAATCAGGTGCTGGTCAGTTCCGGATCAGAGCTATGCACTGGACGCTCCTGCTTTTGGAGGCGTTCAGCTCATCGTGACAGGCGACTTCTGCCAGTTACCGCCTGTCAAGCCGTTTCAATTTTGCATCGAGTGTGGATCGGAGATGCTTGTCGACGACGACGAGGACGAGTTCAATTGTCCCAAAAACCACCACCCCTTTCGCGAGACGGATAAGTGGGCTTTCAAGAGCTCTGCTTGGGAGGAAGCCAACTTTGCCCATGTGAATTTAAAAGAGATCCATCGCCAGAGCGACGAGTCTTTTATCAAAATGCTCCAGAAATGTCGGCTAGGTATATCGTTTACTCAGCACGAAATGGACACTCTCATGAACCATGAATGCGACGTCACCAGAGCTACGCGACTCCTCTGCAGGAGAAAAGAGGTGGCTGACGAGAATAGAAGGAAATTTGTGGCCATGAAGACGCCAATAGAGACATACAAAGCTTTGGACGGCTTTCGTTGGTACGAGACGAATCACCCGATGATCTGGTACTACAACAAGCGGAACTCGGACGGCACGTTAGACGCATGCAAAGACCACAGACTAGATCCAATGGTCCAGCTGCGAGGCGGCATGCTTGTTGTATTACAAGTCAACCTTGATATGGATAAGGGACTGGTCAATGGGAGCCAAGGCATTATCAAAGGTTGGGAGGCTTTCAGTGATGAGAAGCTTCCAAAGGCCTATAGCAAAAACATGCCACCCGGAGTCGACACTATTAGCGGTGAACATTCCCGTCGTAGAGAGACGCAGGTTCGAAAATTCATGGCCAGCCAGACGAAGGCGAGGCACTGGCCCCGGATTCGCTTCCACAACGGCGTGGAGCGCACCATCTATCCCTGGTGTGTAGTCAACTCTGTTGGTGACTCGGAGCCATACTCTCTGCTCTATCGAACACAGATCCCTCTCGTGGCTGGATGGGCCATGAGTGTCCATAAGAGCCAGGGTATGACGCTCGATCGCGTCATCGTTGACCTGTCCAATGCCTTTGAGGAAGGCCAAGTTTATGTCGCTCTGTCGCGAGCAACGAGCCTTGGGGGGCTGAAGGTGGATGGCAGTGCCCAAGGACTGACAGTGGGATATGGTGGGAACGCCGAGGTGCGGAGGTTCCTCCAGGCGAAATTCGGTGACCAACTGTTCTTGGATCATGGAGGCCAGACAGCTGGCTCACCATGTAGCGCCGCTCTGGATCTTACCAATTGATTAAGTCGGTACTCGGTACGGAGTAGTACGGACAACGCTACGAGTTCTCCCACCCCGCAGCCGCTTCCAATGGACAATGCAGAGGCAAACAAACTGTGGGTCGTTGACGTGATGCGGAATCGTGGGGGGAAGGGATTCAAGCAAGGTCCAAGGGGATGAGGGAATGCCCCGATTTCTAAGCAAATGGGTGGAATTACCAAGCTTCCAATGTACCCGCCCATCCGAAGACGAAAAGTAGAAAAAAGGACAACGGATCCAATGTGTCTGTGTTCTATCTGATGCGTATTTAAAGCTCCGCCTGTTCCCCTCCCCTCTCCTCCCCGCCGTCACAACTCTCTATCACAGCTCGGCAAACGACGAATCATCAACATGGCTACCAAATCAGACATCACTCTCTACACGGGACAGACCCCCAACGGGATCAAAGCTTCCATCCTACTTGAGGAGCTCGGAATATCTGGGTACGAGGTAAGGGTCTTTCTGCGACGCCATAAATCATCTTTACATCAATCCCGGCTGCGGCCAAGAGCACCGGGGTCGGTGATTGGCGAGGCCAAGCCCCCTGTTTTGACAAAGCGCCGCAGGTCTACGCCATCAAGATGATGGAGAATGAGCAAAAGGAGCCCTGGTTCCTCGAGATCAACCCCAACGGCCGCCTGCCTGCTTTGACGGACAAGCTGCCTGACGGCCAGAAGATTCGCGTTTTTGAGAGCGGCGCCATCCTCGAGTACCTCGCGGATCGATACGACAAGGACCACAAGATTTCGTATCCTCATGGATCCGCCGAGCATTGGGAAGTTACGAGCTGGGTACGTCATTGAAACCTCATGGCCGTTCCGCTTACCATTAGATGACTGACATGACATTTTCGCAGCTCCACTGGCAAATGGGTGGCCTCGGACCTATGCAAGGACAAGCTAATCACTTCAAGAGTACGTAATAAGCCGGCTCAATCGGCGGCGAGATGGCTGGATCCAGCTGGGGAAAAAAATAAAACAAAGAAAGAAATAGAAGCATGTACTGACGCAAAAACTCAGGATACGCCCCCGAGAAGATCCAATACGGCATTGACCGCTACACAAACGAGACGCGCCGTCTGTATCGCACCATGGACGACCATCTCGCCAAGTCCCCCCACGGCTACCTGGTCGGCGATCGCGTCACCATCGCTGACATATCGTGCTGGGGATGGGTGGCTTCCCATAGTAAGTCGAAGTCGCGCTGCAACTTTTTCTTCTTTTATTTTTTCCCCTTGCGTCGTGCCCGTTGCTCCTGCCTTGTACTAACAGCATTCTTCCTCGACAGCCTGGGCAGGCGTATCTCTTCAGGAATTCCCCCATCTCGAGAAGTGGCTGTTCAAGCTCCTCAAGCGTCCTGGATTCGAAAAGGGTCGCCATGTGCCCACTCCCCATACTGCTTTTGACAATGACAAGTTGACTGAGGAAGAGCTTGATGAAAAGGCTGGCAAGTCGAGGGCCTGGGTGCAAAGTGGCATGGCTGCAGATGCCAAGAAATGAGCTAGCTTTCAATGTGAAAAAAAGAAACCCCCCGACTACATTAATCGCCATTTTTCAAAATCTAGTCTCGAAAAATATCCCTTTTTCTTCCCCCATCGTCAAGTGCCAATTACGGCTTCAAAACGGCTAGTCTCCCCCTCGCCGGAACATTCTCCTCCCTCCCTACGGCAGGGAACCCCTCCATTCTCACACCCTTCTGGAATATCAGACAATGACTAGACCCTCCAAAATGGAACATGCCCAAGTCCTGGCCCTTTCTCAAATGTTGTCCCTCCTTGACCGTAATCTCACACGTGCTCACGTCGTCCATTCCTATCCCGATAAAGGCCAGCAATCCAATGCGGGGATTGTCCGCCTCCAGGACGATGATTGCCCTCGTGGCCATGACAGACAAGTACCCCTGCGCGAAAACGTTGGCCATGGTGTCAATCCCACGCACACTCGGGTCCCCCGCGCCCTCGACGAGCGGCTCGCTAAAGTACGTGCCATCCTCGACAAACGCGCGCTTGACGGTGCCCGAAATGGGCGAGTGCCAGCGGTGATAGGACAGCACCGACAAAAACGCCTGGTAGACGGTGCCGCCCACGAACTCGCGGGCCAGCGGATCGTGGGCGAGCATGTCGAGGAGCGAGTACGGCTGGCCCTTTGCGAAGAAGCTGTCGCGGAGCTTGACGCCGTGCTCAATGTTGAAAACCTTGGACTCGCACGCGTTGGCGATGACGTTGTCGTCGTCGGGCGACGCGACGGGGCGCGCCGAGTCGTGAACTCGTCGGGTGAAGAAGTCTTGGGGGCCGAAACAAATCAGCAAAGCCTTGTCTCGGAATTAAGAATTCGCGGGGGGGGGGGCTTGTCTTGTCGAGAGAGAGAGAGAGAGAGAGAGAGAAAAGCCCAGCTTACCGTCCCAGGATGCGAAGCCCATGTGTTTGGCGGTCGGATCACACACAAACATGTCCTCGAACCGCATGCTCGAATTGTACGGCGCGTTGGCGACCTCGAGCATGTCCTTCATCCCGATCTCCCCGAACCAGCCCCCCGTGTGGTCGCCCAGAACAGTCGCAGACTCGGGCGTCTAAACTCTCACGTTAGAAAGTTCCGCGTCGTTCGATCTCTCCGCCCAAGTTTCAACTCCCTCACCTGCAGGTACTTGCCCCATTCATTCAACACCTTCTTCAGAGCCCTGTTCACATCGGGGTCCAGAAACGCCGCATGGCCACTTTTGTCAAAAAACGCTTAGTACGCCCTTCTCGCTCTCCACCCCCCGTCTGAAACTCGGGCGACGGGATCCGAACAGCAGCAGCAGCAGCAGCAAAAAGGACAAGGAGACATTAATTACCTTGGCGTAGCCATGGGGTAGTCGAAAAGAGCACACATCGGAATGCCCACGACGCCCACGCTCTCCGCCGCCTCAGTCCACTCCGGCGCCCTCGCAACAATGTGGTTCAGCAACCTAAGCATGTGCTCGTAGTCGCGCACCTGCCTCGTGCCCGCCTCGTCGCTCCAGTAAGGGTGCTTCCGCGGCGTCTCGTCAAACATCTGCACAAAGTACATGTAGATCCTGGCGTTGCCCTCAATCAGCTGCTTGAGCTCGCGCACCGCGGGCGTGAGCTTCTCGGCCGCGTGCGAGTCGACGTGCTTGATTACTCTGGCGAGGTATTCGCGGTGCACGCGGTGGTCGGCTGGGAGCCAGGCGCCCGGCCTGCGCGAGCGGGCGATTAGCAGCTCCCCAAGTACGGGAGTAGAGACTGAAAAATAAACAATCGAGGATGTGAGTGACTGAGTGGGTGGGTGGGCTTACTTGCGGATGCGGTACTGGGGGGGGATGTCGTGGTGGTCGCCGTGTTGGTGGACCATGTTGCCTGCTTTATGAAGTATCTATATGATGAATGAAGAGAAAAGGTTGAATTGAAGCTCTTTCTCAATCATATAGATACAAGGATAAAAGCTCCTCTTTTATAGAGAGAGCAGTCAAGTGAAAGTTGTATGCTTCTTCGTGTGCGTTATCGCGACTCGGCTACGTGCATCTTCAGCTTCCCTAATACGGTCACATGCGCATGTAATTCGTCATAGACGATAATCTGCATCGGGCAACAGTATCTTGTAGCGAATAAGTGCTCTGCAGAAGTGGTTACACACGATGGTCTACATGGTCAACATGGTCAAAGTCATCATGTAAACCACTCGGGTCAGAAGCCGCGAGTCCGTGGGATCGGCAATCCGGGATCGTGCGTGGCTGCGGGAGCATATTGGCTGCGTCAAGAATAATGTTTACAACAAGAGAGCTTTTTCTTTGAATTGAGAATCTACTCGTTCCATCATTGGCTGGTACCTATCCTGCCAAGAGGGGGTATCTATCTATCTATACACACGAGATTCTGGCCGAAAGCGCTCCTTTAATAAATTTTCCCACAAAAGCTTATGAAAACCCTGAGAGCTGTTGCCTCAGTCTACCAGATTTGCTACTACACAACAAATGCCGTGGCTAGTATCGGAAAAGAAGAAGGGGAGGGGCTGGAAATTACACTTCTGCGCGCTTCGCGTATCAAATGTCTCGCATACATCATCTGCCCGAGCCAAAGTGTATGCGATGATTATCCCGGTACTGGATTGCAGATCGGCCTCACAAGGGTGTCATATGAATTCGGATTGAAACATTTGTTGCAAAAGAATGATAGGCGCTATGCCAAGATCCGAGGTCGTACACGGCCCAAAACTATGAATGAGAGATGAAATGCCACTCCCGAGACATGGCCAGCCTTGGAATGCCACCAACTCAAAGCAGTGAGTGAAGTCGATGGAGCGGCTCGTTCGGAGTCGTGCCCGTCTCCATCTCTAGGCGACGCCGCGCAGTAAAGTCACAGATGAAAGCAAGAATCGCTAAGCTTGGCAGCTTCCAAATATGTTTTGGTCGAAAGAGAAACAACGAGGCCGAGTGGATGAGCCAGTAAGAAAAAATCACTAGTCGTAAATTCGTAATCCTCTGGTCAAGAGGCCATGCGTGGCCAGGCCAGGCGCAAGACAGCACAACTTGGCCCAACAACCCGCCAAAAGCAACCCAAAGCCGTAGTATGCAAGCAACGACGCGTTACATGATCACGCAGCATCCACAGCCAGCCTTCTGTTTCTCCATCTCCGGTCCCAATTCGGTCGTTGGTTCGGCAGCTTGCGATTGGGCAGTGATTGGTGGAATGGGGGTTTTCGGGCTGGTTATAGGAGTTATTGGGCTCATCGGACTGACGGGAGGTCTATCCGAGATCTTCGGCATCGTCGAGTATGAGCTTTGTTTGGGGCTTTTCGCGCTACCAGGTTTCAAGGGCCACTCTCCAATTTGCTCTTCATCTTCGTCTTCGTGAGTTACAGGTTCTGGTTCATGCGGCTGCGGCTGCGGCTGCGGAAACTCGTGATCGTTCAGAGGTCGAAACTCTTTGTCGTACGCATCGCCGAACTTTCCTTCCTTTCTCCACTGCTCTTGGCGCAAGCGTTTGGCTACAGTGGGCAAGAGCTGCTGATCGGGAGGCAATCGTGGATCCGGCTTGTAAGAGTCGAAGACCCAGGGCGGGTCCCCCTCTGGTTGATGGCTGAAAGCGACCGGTTCCCCGGATCGCGTCGCGGGACGATTGGCGTCTTTGCTGGGTCCCGATCTCGTTTTCGGTCTACCAGTGGCCGTGCTGCTTTTTGACGCGGCAGACGCCTTGCGTGGCGTGGTCTTCTTTGGAGACATGTCCGTGACCGATCGTTTGGCCGCCAACGCACGACTGCTGCTGTTCGCTGTCTCCAGTTCTTTGGTAGAGGCACTGGCACTTCGAGAGCGGGTCTTGTTATAAGCAAAGGTGTCGCCCTCCAGGGAGTCGAGTCGTCGAGCAGATGGAGAGCTGCGCTCCAGATAATCTTGTGGAATGGGTGCAGGACTGATTCTGGCCACAGGAATTCGAGTTCCTCCTTTGGGGCCTTGGGCTGTGAAGTAGGCATTTTTTTCCTCGTCTGCTATCTCCTCGGGTGTTCTCAGATCCCAACCAATTGTAAGAGTCTCGTCGTTGCGGTGGTCCACATTGGCAGAGTCGTTTCGATGTCGGGAAAGGTCTGAATCAATCGAATGCTGACCTCGCGCGCGTCGCTGCTTGCTCGAGGCCCGTGCCCTGGGAACGATAAATCCAGCGGCTTGCAGCTCTTCGTTCTCGATTTTGGCCAGCTTGTCTCTGTGGATCCATTTAGAATCCTCCTCACTATACTCCATGCCCAGGGTTTGCTGGATGTGTCGTTTGCGTTCGTCTGCTGCATGGTGCTTCGAGTGAATGGCCCAGTCTGAAGAGCTGGCGGGAACTAATCGCGGCACAATTGCCAATGCGGATGACAAACCGGCGCCCCCGTCTGCCGATTTTCCCCACTGGGCGGAATTGAGGTTATCCGCCGAGTGCATCTTTCTGGCTGCCATTTCCATATGATTGCCGGGCTTGCTATAAGACGAGGGTATGGTGTTGCCGTTTTGTGAACCGAGGGGACCTCTCGAGACTTGTTCAAATCGATTTGCATCATGCTTGTCCAACATCGGATTCTATCGGTGATGTAGTTAGCGAACCTGCATCACGGCATAAACTTGCTACAAAGCCTCGGCATCCGAGAGCTGCTGCAATTGTCTAGACTTGCTAAAAGACTCCTTGCTTACCTCGGAAGCGCCGCCGGAGAAATCCCACACGTCGTCTCCATGGCTGCTGCTCGGCGGCGTCAATGCCGTAGCCCCCGTCGGAGCTGACGAAACGGCTGCCATGGAGAGTTGTCGCGCGGCTGAAGGGAGTCGGCTACCCTTTGCACTCGGGTGAGTTGCGCGGTGGTGTTAAGGCAGTCCAGGGAGAAGATGACCGAATTTGTTGCCTTTTTGGGTTGAATAAAAAGAGAGAGAAGAAGGGTGGGTAGGAGGCTGATGAGGCGTCGTCGAAAGGGTTCCAAAGGGCTCCTGACCATTCGATCACCTGCAATCGACGTCTGGCATCAAAAACCAGCCGGTCATCGGCGGCGAGGTCAGCCTGAAGCAATTCCTGCGAATGCACGACGGGCAAGTGAGTCTGGTGTCAAGCAAAACGCAACGGGGAAAGAGACGAGGTTTGGAGGACAGACAGACAGACAGACAGACCAGACCAGACCAGACCAGACCAGACCATGGGTGGACAGGGATCAGCAACTGCTGGAGCCAGCTGCTCATGCAAAGTTGGCAGTGGCTACAGTAACATGTGCATTGCGAGCTCCAATGGCGCCGGGTTCAAAGGGTGAATCAACGTTGACCAAAGGGAGTGCGCCGGGTCGGGAGGCTGGAGGCTGGACTCCAGACTGGTATTAGCCAGGATGGGGGGTGACAAGCAGACGAGGTGGTGAGTGAGTAAAAAAAACAACCAGGGTTGGCAAGGGTTGGCAAGGGTTGGCTGGCGGTGCGGTGGAGAGGTGAAGAAGGATTGGCCAGGGGTTGGTGATTGAGAGCGAAGGAGATGATGATGAGTGCGATGCGGAAGTGGATATCCATTGACGGCCGCCGAAGCCAGGCACCATGGCCCATGGCTCATGGGGGGTTTCCAGGGATTCGTGCGTGATGAGACTGCACTGCAATAAATGCAACGGCAGTGATTCCTGCTGACGGCGCCGTTCACTGAATTGAAAGGCCACTGCATGGCATGGGGGTTACGCCTACGGATCAGCACTTAGTACGGACTAGTAGTAAAAGTGCCGGGTATCGAAAAAGTACGGATCCGTAGAGCACGAACAAAAGGCGGAGCTTTCACGGATTATTACATACACTTCATCACCCCGTTCATGAGCTTATTAGCCTCCATTTGGTGAGGTGGGCTCGCCACAGTGTCATCTCGCCAATATTGCGACTATGATCCTATCAGGAAAGACATGAGTACATAGGCCCTGCTGTGCCCTGCCCTGTCCTGCCCTGTCCTGCCCTGTCCTGCCCTGCCAGAGAGAGAGAGAGAAGGTCTCAAGTGATTGCCGAGCCCGTCCAAAGGGAAAACATGTGCAGCCCGATGGCGAATTTTCATGATAGTGCGGACGTAGCGTCGGAGGATTGTTTTGCAGCCCCCCTCCCCCCGTGCGCCATTGTCGTTCGGTTCGAAACAGCGGCCAAATTCAAAACGAGAATCGAAACGAGAATCGGCTCGGTACTCATCATTTTTACATACGCCGTAAACACACACGAGAATAAACACTGGGCATTCGTTCAAGGAGGCAATTGGTACGTTCCCTGGCAGTGCATGCTTTCTTTGTCTCTACTATTTCCCTGTCTGCTCACAGCCCGATTCTCAGACAACAAAAGCTGAACTAGACAATTCTCATCTGGAGTCAATTTTCCGGGTCTCACTCGACATCCTCTAATACCCCACGGCTGAGTAACACCGGCATTCCAACGACTATTCATGGACGCGCCCGCGCGGGTGTCTAAGACCTCTGTGACACATTTTTGCCCTCCACAAGTTGCAACTGAGTCATTCGTCCAGTCTCACCATCGCCATCTCACCCCTCGTGCCGGCACAACCGCTCCTCTGAATGACAGAACCGAAAGTACGAAGGACGAGGATCGTCTGCATCTCGGATACCCACAACTGTACCGTCAAATTGCCAAAGGGCCATGTGCTCATCCACGCCGGCGATGTCACGAATCAGGGCAGCTACTCTGAAGTTTGGTTGCTTCAACTACCCTGTACTGTATACAGTTGGGGTCACAGACTAACCTGTCCCAATTTCAGATCTCCAAGGCTGTGGAATGGTTGGAAGCGGCGGATTTTGAGGCCAAGATAGCCATAGCTGGTCAGTCACAGTCCAGCCGCGATGTGTTGCCGAGTACTAAACCACGACGATGCAGGTAATCACGACATCACTCTAGATGAATCCTTTTACTCCCAGCACGGTCATGAGTTCCACAATCAGAAACCACAATCATCGACAGAATGCAGGCGTTTGTTCACGTCTTCGCCCTCGATCACGTATCTACATCATGAGGCCGTCACGATGCGACTTCGCTCTGCACAAGGACCCCACACGCATTTCACTGTGTTCGGATCACCATACTCGCCGCGTTACGGACACTGGGCATTCTACTATGACGCTCCCGCAGATTCCGGCGATGCCTCACGGCTGACCAAGATCTGGGATGACATCCCGGCCAACACAGACATCGTGGTGACTCATACTCCACCGCGACACCACGGCGACGCAACTGACGAGCAGAGGGCAAAGGGCTGCGAGGCCCTTCGGCGCGCTCTATGGCGCGTCAAGCCGCGGCTCGCCGTCTGCGGCCATATCCATGACGGTCGAGGAGCACAGAGAGTAGCCTGGGGTGAAGATGCCGAAAGCAGTACCTATGCGGAAAAGTCGGTCTCCATGTGGGCAGATCCCGGCGCCGGCAACAACAAGCTCAGTCTCGTTGATCTGACGGCCAAGAAAGGCCTGTCGTTGAGAAGCGACGAGACTTGTGTGGTGAATGCTTCTATACTCAAGAGCAGATATCCTCACAAGGGGGGGAAACAGTTCAACAAACCCATTGTGGTAGATGTTGATTTGCCGGTGTGGGCTGCCGAATAACGCACTGCTGATATGCGAGCCGTGGGCTAATAACTTTTGGAAAAATGATGGGTTTCGTCGTCGTGTTCGTTCTCAGTTATAGCTCATTTTACCCGACTTACTCCGTACACGAAAGGGGCTTGTGGTCATCGAATTGATCGATTTCATCTTGAAAATATCTGGATGTAGGGTATAGAGACAGGCAAAATGTCTCACCACCTCTTGATGTATCCAAGCTCTACCGAGGATGCTTCTTCTCCTCCTCTCGGTCGGGGGGGGGCCTGACGCGTCCATCAGAAAAAAAAGCCAGAATACTGACCATCAAGCATTTATTCCGCTGACTTGTTGATGCGCTGTACACTGCATGTAGAGCCAAAGAACACCGGCGCATGATTGATCAACTGACTTCTCCAGGCTCCAAATCGGGCGTGGGTTCCAACGAATCTTGGACACAAACGTGGACGCAGTCAACAAGGCCCAGGAGGCTCGCCTCGTGTCGGGCCACGTCGTTCGAGACAACGTTGAACAACTTGAGATGCAGGCCGATGACGAAAACTCCACAATTGGCCAGGAACGAGGCCGCTCCACATGCCGCATTCGAGACTCACACAGTTCTTTTCCCCTCACCATGTACGTCCGTACATGTACGGACGTACATTATCGTTATCACCTTGGCTGGCCTGATTCCTATTATGTAGATGGCAAGGGTTCAACATTAGCCGTCGTTTGAAAAGCCTCGTCGTTGAGGAAGAGACAGCCCCACGAGAACGACGAGGCCTGCTTTGGCTATTGCGGGCTGCACACTGCAGACATTGTTTGTTTCCTACGAGCCCAGTCCGCCATTAATCTTGTTTGTCCAACTTGTTGCAAGGTTCCCCTCAATTCCACATCCTGGCCGCTGCTGCCGTCTGCATTGCCCCTCCTGCGCTCTTCTCCAGTCGAGACAAGACTTTGACTGGACAACTAGGAGTAATCCGTGTGTGCAATTCCGGAGTAGCTGCCCGCAATATGAGCTCGGAAAGAATGGTTCTAGCTCCTATTACGTCCTTACAAACGGAGTTAGTACATAAGTAGGCCATGCATGGGGTTGGGGCACTGCCGGAAGCGAGAAGGTCTTGGAGATGGGTCTGATGCAATCGGCCTTTTGGCACGCTCCACGATGCAGGTCCATGTGGTCGCGGATAATGCGGCCGGGCGGCCACGGGGCGGCCACCCCTTGATCATTCGGAAATGCTGTTTATGCCGCGCCAGCTTTAGGCCTTGTTGGGGCCCATCCCCGAGCACATATGAATGTACATGTAGGTGTACATCTTCCCTGTCGTATGCCGCCAGCCTGGCCGGTCATTTGCAATGCCGTGCATGCCATACCATAATACCAGCTGCCAAGATGCGTTGGCTGCCGAGGAGGCATGGACGACCGGATGGGAGGCTGGCCCCGTGGTTTCAATTAGGCTGGCTCTCGAGAGCTCGTGGCGATGGAGAACAATCAATCAAATCAGCAATCATTGGAGGTTTCCGTACTCCGTAGTTCGTGGACGAATTGACCCCCCGTCTGGCCATGCGTCGGAAAGCAAGCATGCAATGCGGAACATGGCATGGGTCTGGTGGTTAGGTAGCTGCGTCTCGTTGTTGTTGATAACGGTTGAAGTCAAGCGGGAAAGGACCATTCATGGCGGCAGCCTGGCAAAACGTGGAGTAGTGCCCATGCTGCTTTGGCTGAGAGCATACGTATTCAATACACATGCATGCACTGTGAATGCGGAACGGCTTGGACTCGGGCTCTACCAATGTGGAAGCTCTTGGACTGTGAGAAATTTCCGGGGTTCATTTGGTCGTTTCTTTGACATGAACCATGAGGGCAGTCATGAGGCTACGTATCAAAAGGAGATGGAAATAGTCCATAGTTAATGGGGGCTAATAAGTCGAAGGATATGGGGCAATGCGAGTTCGGCACAGCGTCAATGGATCGGGAAAGTTCAACAGAGACTCAAAGTCACCTCCAGCGTTCTCAGCGACATCAAGACAAGTCAAAATGCTGGGTCTGTCTAAATCCACGTATAACACGACCCAAAGGATACGCATAAATGAGACGATGAAAACATGGCG
This sequence comes from Epichloe sp. AL9924, assembly GCA_000729825.1. Lineage (NCBI taxonomy): Eukaryota > Fungi > Ascomycota > Sordariomycetes > Hypocreales > Clavicipitaceae > Epichloe > Epichloe sp. AL9924. The sequence continues at coordinate 19,897 of JFGW01000410.1, forward strand.
GGCGTCTCGGAAGAATCCCGTTGTCACGATGGCCACCACGTAAGCCCAGTGTCATAAATGCAATATGAACAGAGTTGGCATGTACTGATCTTGTTTCTAGCATTTCTCGCCAATGAATCCTGCCGTCGTCACAGCATTTGCTCTCAACGCCTTCATGTCGTCCTATTGGTAGAACGAGAAGCCTCTTGACTCCCCAGGCCTTTACATCGGTCGCGCTATCTACGCTTGGAGGTCGGCCGACATTTCGCCTTTCCGATCATCCAGTTGCCGTACAACAAGACGGAAGAGTTGTCGAAAATGGGGTCAACTCGCGAGGTCTTCAATCGCAAACCTACCGCTACCGACGAGCTTATGTGCCATTTTCTCTAGCCGCCGTCGAATGCCTAGCCAAGCTCCTCACCATTGCCGTCTTTTCCAAATCCTTTCGGCATCGCTCTCTCATTGATGGGCACATCTCGACAGATACGATTGCTTCCCCCATTGAAGCCCAGGCACCCATACACACATCGCTCACCGAGACTGGACGGCGCGTCAACATCCGAGCACTCAACACGGGCAACATCAGTATCAGAAGCGCAGACTATAAGCTGATCGATTCTTCACGGTGACCAGAGTACATGTCCAGCCGAGTACAGTCTTGTCTCAGTTTTGGGTTTCCAAAACTGCTCACCACGGTACTGGCTGTCGATTTGGTCTCAAAGCTAAATTTAGCACGGGGGGCGTGGGCGACAACTTGTGCGGCGGCTGATAATACAGAGCTGGACGGCCCTGGACCCAACTAATAGAGTCTACTAGCTAGCATATATGGATAGGACCGTAGCAAGCAGGAGTGAGACGATTTGTGGATGAGACATATCAGAGTTAACCCCAATCCAAGACGAATGATACGAAGGCAGATCGGCCGCAAGCTGGTGCGCAAAGATGTCGCTCATCTTGAGTCTTTTGGGGATTGATTGAAGTCACGGCTGCGGGATGCATCGTTGCTGACGATGTTGATTAAATTAATAGTCGAGAAGTGGCCAGCGAAGATGTTCGCGCAAGAATCAGCGTTGTGCCTCGAGGCCCGTCTTTTCATGCCAGGAGCCAGAATAGACTTTTTGCTTCCTTACCATGTTGGCGAGGCGAGAAAGTCAACCTGATTGAGCAAGGCACACAGGGATA
>JFGW01000411.1:0-20833 GCA_000729825.1 Epichloe sp. AL9924
CAATAATAGGTTTTCTTAATTAGCTAAAGACTAGAATAATAGATAAGAATATAAGGTACTTAGAAGTAATAAGAACTTTACTAAATCTTAGGTAAAGGGATAACTAAGTATTTTAAGCCTTTATAAGAGCTTAGACTAAGGTAAAAGCTAAATTACATAAGGTAATTTCTATATACCTAAGAATTACTATCTTTCTAAATAGCTTAAATAATACTATAAGGAAGTAAATAATTAGCTAAGAGTTTCTAATATTATAAAGCTAGTTATAAGGCTAGGGTGAGAAAGCAAAGATTATAATAAATTTAGGCTAAAGTAATAAGAAAAGTTAAGACTATAAAAAGAAAAGGCAATACTCTATATTACCTATAAATAAGGTATAGTAATAAAGTAAGGATTAAAGGAAAAAATTATCCCTAGTGTACTTTAAATATAAAAAGCCTAGATATACTATACTAACTTATTAGGCACTAGACTATTTTACTTATAAAAGCAATAAGTATATAATAGAGAAATATAATAAGAGTAGTAATAAAGCTATATCTCCTAATATAATACTAGTTTAATTAGTATAGACCTAGGAATATAATCTTACTGTAAAATACCCTATAAATAGTAGAATAAGAATATAGGTATCTTTATAATAAGATAACTAGTAGCTAGCTATATAAGCGCTATTTAATATAGGTATATAGTTTTTAATAATTTATCCTAAATTATTAATAAAAAAGAATTAGAAGAGTGTAATATAATTAGACTAAATACTAGAGAGTATAAGCTAAAAAGTAATTTTATATTAAGGAATTTTATAAAAATTAAAAAAAGTAAAAGATAGTATAGGATTTATAAAGTTTTACTAATTTAGCTACTATATTACTAATATAAGAGAAGGGATAATACTAGGTATAAACTAGATTAGAGAATACTTACCTATAATTATATATTAGGAGTAGGGATTCTAGAGGTATTTAGTAACTAGAGAGTATCTCTCCTTTACTTATAAAAAGTAGTAAATATATAGGGAGAAAAAACTAGTAGTAGTTATATTATTATTTAAAGTAATAAAGATTAAGCTAATAGTTCTAAAAGAAAGGGATAAAGGTTAATTAGAGAACTTAGTAATAATAGAAGGATAAATAAATAGTAAAGACACTATAATATTACTAGAATACACTTACTTATAGTAGAAAAAGCAAGGTATTATAATTAAACTAATTTTAGGAAATATAAGTAGTAAAGAAGCTATATTAAATTAGGGTAAGAGTACTAAGCATTTTATACTAATAATTCTAGATAAATATAAGGAGTTTATAGATATTTTTTCTAAAGAGCTAGTAAGTAAGCTTCCTAAACTAGGAGGTTACACTTATATAATTAAATTAGAAAAAGGGAAAATACTACCTTAGGGGCCTATATATAATTTAGCTAAGAGAGAGCTATAAGTTCTTAGGGAGTACATTATAAGTATATAGCTTAAAGAGTAGATTAGAAAATTAGTTAGCCTAGCTAGAGCTCTAATTTTATTTATTCTAAAGAAAGGAGGAAAATTAAGGCTTTATATAGATTATAGGGGCTTAAATAAGATTATAATTAAGGATAAGGCCCCCTTACCTCTTATTACTAAAATTCTTAATTAATTAGCAAGTATAGTTATTTTTTTAGTCCTTAATCTTAAAGATATATACTACTAGCTATATATTTGCTTAGGTAATAAGGAAAAGATAGCTTTCTATTATTACTATAGCTACTTTAAATATCTTATTATGCTATTTAGACTAGTTAATATACTAATAACTCTTTAGGAGTATATTAATAATACACTTAAAGGTCTTATTAATAAGACTTATATTATTTACCTAGATAACACGCTAATATATAGTAGTGTAGTTAAGGAGCATATAGATTATATTAAATAAATCTTATATAGGCTTAGAGATATAAGCCTTTTTATTAACCTTATAAAGTATTAATTTTTAGTTATAGAGGTTAAATTCTTAGGCTTTAAGATATTACTAAGAGGTATTATAATAGATTTAGCAAGGGTTAAAGCAATTATAATATAGCTAATACTACGTAGTGTATTTAATATTTAGTTATTTCTTAGTTCTACTAGATTTTACTGCTATTTTATTAAATAGTATAGTAAAGTTATTATTCTATTAATAGATTACCTTAGAGGGAAGTAACTAGTAATATTTAACCTAAAACTCTATAAGTTAGTAGTATTTAGAGAACTTTAGTAAAGATTTTAGGAAGCGCTAATTTTAGTGTATTTTAACTCACTTATATATCTTAGAGTAAAGACAGATGCATCTAGACATGTAATTAGGGCTATACTCACGATATTAGTGCTAGGTTACTAGCACCTAGTTATATTTATATTAAGGAAAATAACTAACACTAAATTACGCTATATAACACCTAATAGCGAATTATTAGCTATTTAAGAGGCTTTTTAGGCCTAGAGACACTATCTTACCTATTTAGCTTATATAATCAAGGTTATTACAGACTATTTAAACTTTAAGTACCTAGCTACAAAGCCTAAGCTTACTAGTAGGTAGGTAACTACACTTAATAAGCTTTATTTATTTAACTTTAAGATTATATATTATATAGGGAAATTAAATCCTGCTAATCCCCTATTAAGAAGACTAGATTTTATAAGTAAGATAAGGAAAGCAAAAGCAGTAACTATATAGCTCCTTACCTTTTTATTCAAATTTATGGATACTAAGCAATAGGAACACTATGTCATGGTCTAGCCCTAAGGGCTAATCGCGGGTGCCTGCGCCACCATGTGGGTGATATGCCTAATCCATCTGCGCTATAGGTAACAAAAGAATACGTATTATATAAGTCATTATTTACTTATATAATTAACACCTATATTACTAGGTCTAGGCAAAGCCTAGATTATTATATAGGCCCTTTCCCTAGGTAACCTCCTTTCTCTTTAGCTAGTAATACTACATATCCCCTAGGGACCCTCTCCTTATAACCCTAGGAAAAACCCTATTATAACCCTTATATACAGCTAATTTAAACCTATAACCTTAGGAGACTTATACAAATATTATAGTCTAGCCCTAAGGGCTAATCGCAGGTGCCTGCGCCACCATGTGGGTAATGTGCCTAATCTATCTGCGCTATAGGTAACAAAAGAATACGTATTGTACAAGTCATCATTTACTTGTACAATTGACACCTATATTGCTAGGTCTAGGCAAAGCCTAGATTATCACACACTATAGTAACACTACTAGCGCCATAGGTTCTATAAAAATATTATTTAGTGTAACTAGTAGTTAGTTATAAAGACACTATAATAATACTATTAATATCTAGGGTTTTAAAAAATCGCAACTTAACTATATTTTTAAGGAGCCTAATAATCTAAATACGCTTAGAAAAAGTGTATTAGTAAGGTTATTTAATAATTTTTTTAGTAAGTAATAAGGTAGCTATAGTAGTACTACTAGTACTTAGTTTATATTATATTTATTACTTAGTTATTTTAATTTTCCTATTAGACTAGCTACTACTAAAAAGGGTAGACTAGTATAAGTAGTTACTAGTAAGTAATAAGGGCGCCCCTTAAAACTATTACTTATTTATTCCCCTATAAGACTAGAGGTATCTAGTAAACTAATTACTTATAGAGATATTATAGCTAGAATCTAATCTATCTAGAGAACCTCTTCTAAGTTTAACTCTAGCTTTCTAGAAAGGAGCTTAGAATTAGAAGCCCTAATTTAAGTCTTATTATATAAAATGTAGTAAGGTAATAACTTTACTATAGGTTAAAAGAAGTTACTTAAAAGTAGTAATTTAGTAGTATTATAAATATAATCTATAGGACCCTCTAAGCTATTAATATTTAAGAATTATGTTTTTATCCCTTAGGGAATAAGAAAAGAAATTTTACTATTAACCTATAATAACCTTATTACTAGGCATTAAGGAGTAAGTAAGACTCTTTATTAAATTATAAACTAATATTATTAGCTAATAATAAAGAAAGATATAAAGGTATATATTAGTACTTATATAAGTTATTAGACTTTAAAACTAAGGTATTATAAACTATATAGTAAGCTAGCTACGCTACTAGTGCCTAATTACCCTTTTTAAGAATTATTAATAGATTTTATTACTAGGCTTTTACTAGTAAAAGACTTAAACTAGACTTATAATATAATTTTAGTTATTATTAACTATTTTATAAAATATAGTATTTACATTCCTATTTTAATATAACTAACTAGTAATAGGCTAGTAACTATGTTCTTAGAATATATTTTTAAAGACTATAGAGCTCTAGAAGGTATTATAATAAACTAAGGTTTTATATTTACTAGTGGTTTTTAAATAACTTTCTATTACTTTCTTATAACTAAGTAGCTATTAAGTACTGCTTTTTATCCCTAAATAAATAGCTAGACAGAACGTTTAAACTAAGTTTTAGAGCATTATTTAAGGGCTTTTACTTATACTAAATAGACTAATTAGGTAAATAACTTGTTATTAGTGTAATTTATGTATAATATAAGTAATCACATAATATATAGCTACACACTAGTGGAGGCATTATAAGGTTATAATCCTAGAGGTCTATAATAAGTAATTATAGATATCCGTTTAGTAAATAATTAAGCTAAAAGTAAAGTCTTAGCGCTAAGAGAAAATCACATTATAATTAAATAGCTTTTAAGTAACTTATAGACTTAGTATAAGAAATATTATAATTAGAAAACAACTCTAATAAGGTTTAAAGTTAGTAATTATGTTTTATTATTAATAAAAAATATTAATCTAAGATAACCTAGTAAAAAGCTAGCTATAAAGTACCTAGGCCCCTATAAGATTAAAAAGGTAATTAGGAGTTATAGATTAGTATATTAATTAAGGTTCCTACCTAGGACTTATTTATATAATATATTTAATATTACTAGTCTTAAGCCTTTTAAAGGGGACTTAACTAATATAAAAGATATGTCCTTATTATAAGATAACCTTAAAGATAATAAATAGGAGTTTAAAGTTAAGAGAATTATTTTGTATTACTATAATAGGAGATAACGCAAATATCTAGTTAAGTGAAAAGGTTATAATACATTAGAAAACTCATAGGTGCTAAAGAGGGATTTTGTAATAAGAGACGTTATTAACGATTATAAGCGATAGTTAATGCAAGGTTATTGCGAAGTAGTTATGGTTTATAAGTTAATGCAGTAGGAAGTTAGAAAATAAAGTTAAATTACTTAAATAATATATTATATAGCTACTAAGCACTTACTTCTTTATAATAGAATTAGCTATAGTAATTACTATTTCCTTAGTAGTAGTAGTAGCTATAGTAGCTAAGGGGGTAGTAGTCTTAGAAGTATCTTTATTATTAGAATTTCTCTCTTTATATATATAAACCTAAAGTTTACTAAGGAGCTTAATAGGACTAATATAAGCAAGTAGATTAGTAGTATTAGGTATAAACTACTAGTAAGTTAGTTAAGTATTAGCTTTAAATATTAAGAAAGCTTACTATTAGGATATTCTAGGCTATAAAGTAAAGAGAGTTTAAAATATTAATCTATATCTTAAGGTTTATAGTATTACTTAGTAACGCTATTATAGTATATTTATTATGTTTTACTTTATAAGTAGTATTAGTAGTTATTTAGGTATAATAGATATATTTATACTAATTAGAATTTTTATAAGATAGAATAGTATTTTATAGCTTTTTCTTTGCTTTTATAATAAACTAGTAGTAAGTTAGTAGTAATCTAGTGTCTAGGTAGTAAAATTATACTTACTTTATCCTAATAGTAATAGCTACCTTTAGGAGTAGCTTTAATAAGTTTAAATAGCCTATTATAAAGCTATATAATTTAAGCTAAGTACTAGTAGTATATTAGTAATAAGTAAGTAATTTCTAGATAAAAGAGATATACTATAATATAGTTTTTATTATTATAGAAGTTGTAAGTATATTTTATTAAGTAGCCTATTAGATATTAGTAATATAAAAGTAGTAAGTAAGTAAAGAAGTTATACTTATAGATTTGTTATATTTTATAGGGAAGGTCTTTTTATTAATAAGATATTTAGGAATATTATAGCTACTGTTTTTTAGTAGGATATTTTATATTACTACTTACTAAAAGTAGCGTATATATAGAATTTTCTTTCCTATTATTTTACTAGTAATAAGTTAGTAATAAATACACTATAAGAATATAGTAAACTTATATTAAGATTTTAGAAGCTAAGCACTTTTAAGGAGACTTAGTAAGAGATTTCTTAGAAAACTTTTTAGTAGCTTAACCTTCTAAAGCTACTAGAGGAGGTAGAATCCTAATATAAGTATTAGATATAGTTAACTAGCTATAAGTTAGCTATAATAAACTAAATAAAGAAATTATATTTAAAAGGGAATAAACTAATAATCTAGATAAAGATAAAGGATAGAGATAAATAATAGTAAGTAATAATAATAATTAGAGACTAAAGAAGGTTAGTAATTACTATATAATAGTAGTAAGAGAGCTATTACTTAGCTAGTAAGGGTAACTTATAAGGTTAAGGGATATTATAAGAGAAAGAAAGTATATAAAAGGGGGAAAAAATTAGTCTCTTTTATATTAACCCTAGACCCCTTAAGTAATCTAATATACTATAAGTAAGTGATTTATAAATTATAATAATAACTATTAGCTCTACTTCTTACACATATGCCTAATAGCTATAAACTTATAGTAACTATAACATAAGCCCTCTAGTTAGACTATTAAGAACTATAGTATTAGGTACCCTATTTATTTAAACTAATTATAAAAATTAATATAAGTTATCTATTTTTTTTAGTCTAGCTATATTATAGGTAATAATATTTATTTTACTATATTAAAGCTATATATAAGCTACTATTTAGATATTACTACCTATAATAAAGGGGGTTATTTATAATTAGTAGTATTATTATTATTATTTTTTACCTATATATCTAGATATAAGGTTCCTTATCTTATTTTCTTTATAAGCTTTATTATAGTATTTATGCCCTAAGTAAGTAGCTCTTTTTATAATTAAGGTTAATTATATATTAGGGGGGTATTATATTAGAAGTGTAAAGGTTAGAGATAGGATATTTATAATAGTAAATCTTTAGAGAACCTTTAGGCTACTTTAATAATAAAGAGGCTAGCTAGCTATAAGATAGCTATGTGTTTATTAAGCAGGGTATTTATTAAGGATAGTGTATATTATATATAGTAAGTTAGAGATTAAAACCTTTATACACTAGGCCCTAGCTAGTATCTTTCTAGTAGTGACTGCGAATCTTAGCCTTCACTTCGTTTATATCAGACCCTGCGGTACAAGCCATAACACCCTAGTAATACCCTTAGCCTTATTACTTAAAGTAATAACCTCTTTATATATAAAATCTAACTTTGTAATAAGTTCTAATTAGAGTTGTAGTACCTTATAATACTACTTTACTATCTATATAATATATAAGAAAAAGAGTAATTAAAAGAGGGATTAAAAGCACTATACCTTAAAGTTATTATCTAGTACTAATAATATTTACTTAGTAAGGGGAATATAAGTATTATATAAAGGCTAATAATAGTAATTACCTACCTTATATAAGTAATATCTCTAAGATTATCTAGACCTAACCTTATAGTAATAACCTAAATTACCCTTACCTATAATACTTACTTAAATATACCTATTATAGGGAATATCTTATAAAGCACTATAAGGGTTAGGTATATTAGGCTATAAAGGTTAGTATATAGTAAAAGGGTAAGAAGAGCTTAGTATAAATAGGTTACTTTTATAAAGATTATAGAGGATTATATGTTATATAACTACCTCTTACCTAGGCCCTAATAGAATACAAGGTTTATAAAGGCATATATATAGTACGCTTTCCTTATACCTTAATAAGAGATTATAACTTACTAGTAAGTAACTTAGAGCTAGCTAGGGGAATAAGAGAATTATTATAAGCTACACTAAGGCTTAGATAAAAGTTTAAGGCTAAAGTATTAGTAATATAAAGCTTATACTTAGGAGTAGTTAAGCCTTCCTAGGAGCTAGCCTCCTCCTTTACTTAAGCTAATATATAAAGAGATATATTAATTAAAATATAAGGATAGTTAATAAAAGGTATAATAAAAAGGTAAGAAAAGGAAGCCTATAACTATTATATTAAAAGAGCTTTTACTAGGGGGGAGCGTAAGTATAAAAGTAAGAGAGCTTACTTTAACTTTATATTAAATTCGCTTACTACTAAAGCTTTAGAATTGTGAGAACAATGATAGCTAGGCAAGAGGTATAGGGGCTCTAGTATATTGACTAAAGCTTGCTAGGTCTAAGTGTGTTATGCGTGCGAGTCACTAGCTTATAGCTAGCGGCTCGCTAGTGTCACGTGGACCTAGCCCTAGGGTGTAGCCTATCCGCGGGGCGCGCTGGTGGTGCGCCTATGTTGTGAGTGGGGCCTCACAATTATCCCCCCACTTATAGCCAGGCTCCCGAACGACTATATATTCGCTAGTTAAGGTAATAGTTAGTAATCTTAATAGCCTTAATACTAACTAGGGGGTGTGTTGCCTAATAGCAGATATAGTGTCTATAATAAATAATATGCGCTTATAACCATATTAGGGGAGCTAAAAATACACGTTACTAAACGCAATAAATTATATTAAAAGCATATAACTTCTAATATAATAGCTTTCTCTATAAAAAAGAAGCTCTTATCCTTTTATTTATATAATAGAACATAGCTTTAATTTAATCCTTTTTTCTATATCTTTATCCTACTAGGGGATATCTTTTCCAAGTCACGTGCCTAACGCACATCACTTATTTATCGCAGCCACTGTCAGGGGGGTGCGCACTCCGTTTTTAGCTGTTTGGCCTAGCTGCTCATCACCACCGCTCAAGGCCAGTCGTCGTGCCATCTGCGAAGTGAGCCTTAGAGTAGGGTATCGGACATGTCGTTTCTTCATTATAGCAAGATAGGGAGCGGACGGTTCGCGCGACTGGGCAAAGCAGCCATGTTTGGGGTTAGCATGTGCTCTCCGGAAGGCAAGTGTGGCGGCTTGAGTCCCGAGGGCCGCCGCCGGAGCGGCCTGCGAATCATGGAAGAGTATTGGCAACGGAAGCTTAGATGCTATGCGAAATATTGATGGAAGGACAGTTGAAGCCCTGCAAGGCAAATCACCCGGACCGGTTGCGGCTGCTGGTGACAAGCTAGCATTACCAAAAACCAGGTAGCGCCGGATCTTATGGTTAAAAGGTCTATGAAACTTCACAAAGCCACATAATTTCTTCCTTCCACATCCCATTGTTCTTTTGTCCCATCATCCAGCGTCCATTTTTGAGCAGCTTCTCAAGGCGCATACAGCCTTCCCTGGTCAAGGCGACGTATATGACACGCTACCGGACATCCCCCAATGCGCCTATGCGACATCTCTGCATCTTTTACGAGCCGGTTTGAGAGTGGTTGTGTGAATTCACTGCGGCCATTTGTGCAGCGTCATCGCTGCTATGGGCAACCTAAGACCAAGTGAAAGTCCACTTCCCTGTAAATATACGAAGCCGGCCCATGCTACGAAGGTTACAGCTTCGGACCGTCAACCGTTCCTTGCCGACTGATTGGACAAATGGAATCGACCCGCTGGAAATGACGGCCCGTAGGAAATGACCACCGCACTCGATGCCTAAACCGTCGGCACATTACCGTGGCTTGACTTGCAGTTTTGTTTCGGCGGCGAGTGAGCTGAATTTTGATGGGCGTGTTCTAAACGGTAATCAAGATGTTTCTGCTTCTTTACTAAGTAATGGCACAGTCAAGGAGTTGTGGAGAAGGTAGATCGATAAAGGATGTAAGACTGTAGTACAGGTACAGCAGCGGAAAAGGCAAAGTGGTTGCGGAAATAAAGCTTCAAATCGAGGTCGTCAATTCAAGGTTTGCAGATCAGCCGTTATATCTAGCAATGATTCTTGTGCCTGCTTACCCGTCGCACCGCCTGCAGATTCGCGGTAAAGCAGTCGACGCGCAGTGAGTAGTGGTCTTGAAAGAGCAGTGAGTCCTTGCGAAAGTTGAGTAAAAAAAGAAACGAAGAAGAATATGCGTTTGTATGCCGGGTGCGTGGTGACTGAAACCGGCGTAGGCACCGCGCAGTGGTCTGGGGCAAGACAACTTCTGTAGGCGCCTTTGTGAGTGCCTGAAGGAAGAAATTCAATGGAAGAGAGGGGAGTGTGGTCATAGGTATCAGATATTCGTTTTACAGGGGATCGAGAGGCGTTTGGCAGGTGACTACAGGTGATGGTGGCGTCTGTATGACTTTTCCCCTTTCATGGGTTGAGACAATGAATATAACGAGGCAATTACACAACGGGAGCCCGCTAACTTTATAACCGTCAATAGTGAAGGTCGGTTACGCCGTATTGAGCTATGGTCTGTTGGCATTCAGAAGGCGTCAGCTTCTACAAGGAAGCTAACTCTGGTACTGGAATTTCCTGCACTTCTGTACCTTGATATTACCGGGTGGTTCAGCAAAAATGGTTCAACGGAGGTGGTTCAGTGTCGGGAACCAATGCCAGTGGCTCGGTGGAAACGGCCCAGCGAGAGTCCATTGTAGATAGCTCATCACACTCCTGACTCAGTAGAACAAAAGCCAGTAGAGGCGCAGCCCAGTACACAAAAACACGGCGCACGGCGGCTCAAAGTTGGGTAGCTGCGTGAGGCGTTACGTCTCAGTACAAGGAGTCAGGAGTGAGGAGGTTGAGAAGGGTCGCATTTGTGAAAGGTATTACAACGGTGTGATGCGTCCACCACACAATCTGGCATGATAATTAGAGTCAGAGACAAATGAAACCACTGGCATAACTTGCCTTATATCAAAGGACAGCTAAAAAGTATGTCCAATGTCAACGTAGTCTGCTAACACTATGACCTCGAAATGTGGCACTATATTTGTGACTCTGTTCCTAGTTGTCTTCCTATTCTAGGATTGGAAGATTGAGACAATTCCCTTGCGGTTGGCCCCTTCGCCGCTAGCTGATCCATGGCAATACGCGCACGGCTCTTAGAGGAACGCCGGCCCCAAGAATTGTCCGGTGAACTAAGATTTCTGGCGCGTTTAGATCGAGAAATCGGTTCATTGCCAAAGCTAGATGTGAGACTTGTTGCGAAACTCAAGGATGGGTCTTCGTTCCCCAATATAGTTAGGGTCTCATCGTCAGTCTGCGAAGACTGCAATGCATCGGATGTCTTCGGATCGTTTCCAGGGCTATGGTCGCAGGCATCGGTGATTTGTTCCTGGAGAGAATCATGTGCATCTTGCCAATCCTCGTCCTGCTGCCGAACTCCTCGACCCAGGTGACGCGAATTCGCGGCCTGAATAAAGTGATCTCGATGGCGCGTTGCTAAATCCCGAGCGTTTCGAAATGCGGCGGCCCCTTGCACAAACGATTCCCGGTTGTGTGAGAGCGTAGGCCCCTGTTGAAGTCATGTGGTACTCCTGCCGCTCCCCAGTAGGGCTCGGAGCCGTGACATGGTAAGCATACAGTTGAAGTGTGCCGGTAGCGGGATGATACGTTGAGCTGTAGGTATAAGCATTCCCGTCATATTCTGGCTGGGACTTTCCATAATTCTGTAGAGCGTGCATAGCACGAGCGCCATATGCTCCGTTGTAGCATGCCTGCCTATGTGCAACCGACGCATTCCCGTCAGGTCCTTCAGCCTCTATGAAGAAATTTGCTGCCACTGGAACACTGGGGTGCTTCGTAGGAATAACTTTTTCCTTGACCTCGCTGTCGTTTCTTACCTCGACATTAAGGTCTTCAAGATCAGCGCCATCAAAGTGATCTGGCTTTGGTCTCACGGCGTTGCTAGTGGTGAGAGGTGCAAGTTCAGTGAAAAGAACATTCTGCTTGCTAGGAATGCGACAACTTCCACAGATAATGGGAATGACATCGGCCATGACATCAGATTCGAATACAACATCTTCGTTTTTCCTCTGGAATGTCTCGAACTGTTCCGCTGTGAATCGTGACGGTGACAAGGACGCGCGGCTCTGTCCTAACCTGGCCCTTGCTTCCTCTGTGTTCAATGGTTTGGATTTGCGGTTGTTCATATATACACCGTGGTCTCGAAGGTGTTGTTCAAATTCCTTCCCATACCTCGATGAGCCGCTTCTAGAAGTCACACTTGTCGCTCTCGTTGATTGCGTTCGTTGACTTCTAGAACTAGACCGAGTACTTTCCATTATTGAAGGGTTTCGTGTCTTGCTTGAAAACTAATGCACGTTAGTTAGTCGTGAAATAGAACTAGTCGCGCTGTCTTACGTTTCTAAGGCGCTGCAGATCGGGGCCACCGCGTCTTGAAAATCGAGGGAGATCCTTGGGCAGTGAATCCACGGAGCTGGTTCGTTTTTCTGTTTTTGCTGCTGCGTCGTTCCTCTGATCCAACTCCAGCAGGACGTTGAGTGTTAGGGGTATCTCGGATAGTTCGTCGTAAAAAGCTGGGGGGAATTTAGGAGCGATAACTCGAGTACTTGTCGATTTACGCTTCTTTGCGGGGTGATTGTTTTGCGCGATGTCGTTTCCGATCCGTCGTTTGCGAATTTGTTTACTCGCCATGGGTGATGGCGATGGGAAAGATTGACGAGAAGCATAGCCACGGCCAAGGTCGTGGTCGGCGGCCGCCTTAAGAGGCGCCAGGGGAGTCATCCGCAAGCAGCACTATTCGGTGAGAGCGCATCGTGTTCCAATTAGGGGGGAGAGGTTTTTCAAAAGGAAGATGGTTGGCCAACCATTAGCCGCCTTGCGGGAATGTGCAAGGTATCATGCGTGCAGGATCGTGAATGCAAAGCTGCTTTGAAACGCGAAGTTCACGGAATGGACAAATGTGCGCACTTGCAAAATGGTTGGTTGAGATTCACCTCAGCCCCGCCAGTATCGCGCTAACCTATTTTTGGCAACCCCTCTTCCTTTTCCCCGCGGCTTTGCTTCTCAATTCCATGTACTCCGTACTCTCTTGTTAATTGCCTTGCCATGACACCAATCGTGCCGTCATGAAGGTACGAAGTTTGTTCGTCAATACCTATGCGAAAGCCATCTCACATGAGTTTCATTACAGGATATTCTTGTCAACAGAAGATACCGTGTCGATCGCAGGATTGGAGAAGGAGGCTTTGGTCTTGTCTACGCTGGTACGTTTCTCTTTCTTATCATGTCTGCTCGGACCTAATGTGGGTAAAATAGGGCTCGATACCGAGAGAAAAGAAGAGGTCGCGATCAAACTCACACCTATACGAGACGGCCCTGAGGCACTTGAATATGAAGCCAAGACATATGCTAAATTGTCCGGCGCCGTTGGTATACCATGGGTCTGGTGGTTTGGCCAAGAAGGTGACTTCTATGTTTTAGTGCACGAACTTCTAGGACCATCTCTGGAAGACCTCTTCAATTACTGCGATCGGAAATTTTCTCTCAAGACGGTCCTTCTTATTGCCGAGCAAGCTATTCGTCGAATTCAGCACATTCACAACAAAGGTTATCTACACTGTGACATTAAACCAGACAATTTCCTCATGGGAGTTGGAAATAATGGCAACATACTTTACACGATTGATTTCGGCCTCGCAAGAAATATGGATGCAGCTGAGGGGCATGGAATACGGGACGACCGACCATTTGGAGGCACTGCTCGGTATGCCAGCCTCAATAATCACGAGGGACTTGGTAGGTTGCACCCATCAATTACAACGCTCATACATTAATAGAAAGCAGAACAATCTAGGGGCGATGACCTAGAATCGTTAGGCTATGTGCTTCTGTACTTCGCCCGCGGCTCGCTGCCGTGGCAGGGCTTGAAGGCATCGACTGATAAGGAGCGAACGGAGTTTATCAAACAAAAGAAAATGAGTACAACAATAGACGATCTTTGCAAAGGGCTACCAGACGAATTTGCCACGTACATGTTGTACACTCGGTCACTTCAGCATGCCAATAAGCCGGATTACGCGTTCCTTCTCAGACTATTCAACAACCTATTCGTAGCGCAAGGCTTCCAATACGACAATGTGTTCGATTGGACGGAAAAACGGTATCACGAGCTGCAGAGTACTGAGTCTACTGATGAGACTTGACCCATACAAGTGGTACCGCAGACCAACTACTTTTCTAAGCGCAAATCATGGTTTCCAACGAAGCGGCCTAATTGCGTCACATTTTGTACACTGCAATTAGAATACTAATAAGTCCACCCAGCTCACGTTTGTGCCTGAGCACCGAGCCATCGTGGGTCGGGGGTTCCGGCATCGACGACCAGTTTGGCTTTGTGGTTTCTGTGAAAGGGCAGCATAGCCACTCGGACAAGGCAGCCAAATTTCGCGTACCTCCGTAAAACCACTCCTCACATGCTTGGATATAATAAATTGGTCAGGTCGCCACGGCAAAACATCCTCACCGTCAGCAGAGTCAAGAGGCAACTAGCTTTGTTTAGTTAGACTGGGTCAGAGTTAGAACGTATGTTGCCAAAACAACCGAATATCTTGGCCGGCTATGTACTGCAACGCTTTGAAATGATCGCTCATCTCCTCGAACAAGA
This sequence comes from Epichloe sp. AL9924, assembly GCA_000729825.1. NCBI lineage: Eukaryota > Fungi > Ascomycota > Sordariomycetes > Hypocreales > Clavicipitaceae > Epichloe > Epichloe sp. AL9924. The sequence continues at coordinate 14,636 of JFGW01000411.1, forward strand.
CCTCTAGCTTTCCAACATTTGGTGTCGCGGCTTGTCGAGGCATCGCAAACAGGCTCTCGAGGCTTTGTCGCAAATGGCGCAAGGGCAGTTATAACGGACGCCCTGCGGTAATGATTATCCGGAGTCATGAGGTACATTTTTTTCCCTAACAAGCACATTAAGGTAGACCGTTGTCGTAAGTCCAGCATCTTTCGTGCCCACAACTGGCAGCAACCTGCCAGGCTCCAGTAGTAATCCGTATTGCATACAGAAATGGAAGAGCCGTTATTGCCGCAAATATAGCCTACGGAACTACATGGTGCGTCCGATGCAGGTGCAAAGATGGCGAGGGCGAGAATCGCGGCGGAGAGCATGGAAAATGCCATGGTTGACTGCTGCTAGACTTGCCGCCAATAGTGCGAGGGGAAGCAATCAGAGAGATGTGTAAAAGCCAATAGATCTCGAAGTATTGAATGATGATGATAGTTGTCTGCTTGTTCATCTCCAGCAGCCCCAAGGCCTACAGTATGTAGTAGCGTCGCTCTGAGTCGTTGCACTTATTCCGTAATTCCGATCATCGCATCATTGGCGTTAGCTGTATATAGCCAAATTTGACTAATAGCAAGAGAACAGTCATATTTCCATACTGTCTCCCTTGGGCATTTTCTGGCAGGAGCAGGTACTGGCTGCTAATCCTGGCAAAAAGCGGCCGTATTTCTCAGATACCTCACCATAAAAAAATATGGCACGGCCATGACGACTCTTTTTTAAAATCATGTTGACGTTGTTAGAGATGCGAGGAACAAAGTCGCCAATGGTTGTGGCAAGTAAGATCAAGGACAAGGAAGGTGTGAGGAGAGTATGAGAGGACAGAAAATCTTCTCAAGTAGCCTTAATTAGTCTAGCCACAAGCAACGCAACACTGGACAATGACAATGAAAAAGTTAAGCAGTGGTTTGTAAAACATATTTGTACATAGAAAAACATTTACTCTACATGCTATAGTGATCCCCGGCCCATCCTCTACCAAACTCAGTCGAATCGTACAGCCACGACGACTTCTTTTGCAGCTCTGAGACTGGGATCGGCGCGTCTGGAGGTTGTCCACACATCTCATGATAAAGCTTCTTAAGATCCCGCACCTGGTCCGAGCTCTTGGGCATGAGTTCTGTTCCAGAAAGGCTAGCGAACAGCTCCACGGCGTCAACATTAACCCCAAAGATGTCATATACATGATCAGTATCGGTGTCGGCTAACTCGACATCGTCTGGAAACACTTCAGTTGCCACGACGCCTGAATACTGAGGCTTATAAGCTTGCCTGGCACGTTGTCCTGCAATAAGCCACCCACTACGGGCAGACTCCTCCAAGTCTGAAAGCCCACGGTTGGCACATCTCTTGCGCAAGTCTTTAAGAAAGTGGGGATTGTGGTGTATAATGGCTTCCAAGAACAGATCTTTGGTCGGCTCGATATCCAGCGTATCCCATGCAGATTGATAGTTGCCGGCCATCAGGGCCAGCGCGACCTGTGGTTTTCTGTGCGGTTGTCTGCGAGCAAATTCAAGGTACGTTTCAGGACTAGCTATATTAGGATACCAGAACCAGTACGGAATCGCGCTTTGTGGGGTCTCAGGCGTCACTCTGCTGAGGTCGTTGTTCATGAGAAAGTGAGCAGTGATAGCCCCGTCGCACCCGTCGGGCAGGTTATCAGCAGGCTGTTTGGACCACCACTTTGCAAACATCGTGTTATGATATATACCGCGGATGACGCATCGCTTCTCTCGAAGCAGAAGAGTGGGTCGTCTTAGGCGCTCGTATCTATCAAGGTCCCCGTAAAACGCCGCCATGAGAATGAGGATATCTTTGTTACCCTAGGGTAGATCAAAAGGGAGTGGATTCCACAAAAGTTCCGTCATCTCAAACGTGGTCTTGCGAGGTATGTTGCGACGCCAGGGCCCGTCGGAAGACGTCACCCGATTTTCAGAATAGCCGTCGTACTCGTCGATGCCGCAATCCTCGGTGATATTGAAGTAGTCGGAAGCGCTTTCACATGTCCCCTCGCTACTGTCAAATGTTTTGGTCCAGGGGTCGAAGTTATTACCGACTGAAGGCTTCTTGAACCTCCGTTTGTAATCAAGGCTGGAGGTCACCGCGGTGTCTCCATTGAGGCCGTATCTTGCAGGGACAGGCTGATCAAGATTGACTGATCTTGTGTAATCGTCCATGACTAGCCAGCGAACCGGTTGCTTCTGGATGTGTTCAAGTATCTCAAGGCATTGACTTTTATCCCTAGCCTCTTCCGCGATGGAGATGTCGGGAAGCAAGCCTAGTTCATGATACAGCTCGGCATATCCAGCAACCGCACAAGCTCGTCCAACATTGTAGCGCATCTGCGGATACCGAGCGACAAGCGAGCGATACGTATCCTCGCTCGCGGTGTCCGGATACCATATACAATAGGGATATTCCTCAGGGTTTCTCATGTCGGGAATGACATTGCTCATTATATCCCGGGCGTTCAGCGCCCTTGTGAACTCGGGGTATCGCGGCAAATTGCGTAGCTCTGTAGCGAAGCCTGGGTGATGTCGAATGCCTCGCAATACACACAGTCTGGTGACATGATGAACTTTTGTCATGTCCAAAGGGACACTTTCACCACGAAGCGCTGCTACACAGACCTCATCGCTATACACGTGTGCGGGTACGTCGGGCTCAATCCATCCGATTTCCCAGCTGCCGGCATCAGCCCATTGATTCCCTGCGTCAGGCTGAGGCGCTACTGGGAATGTCCGACATGAGGGTCTCATACAGAGCTGTTGGGTGAGGAAAGGTAGAGTCGCAAGATAGGGCAAGCGGGGACAAGAAAAATGAGAGAAAGCAGGCGGTGCTACAATAAGACAAGGGGTAACAAAAACACACGATGCAAAGGATGAGTGATGCTTTGATTGAAGAAACTGATGAAAAAGGCAAGGTTCACATGACTGTCTGTGCCGTGCGAAGATGTACATAAAAACTGGATGTTGTGGGGCGGGCTGCACCTTCCCCCTTAGTACATGTACATAAGAGGGGGACGCAAATTTCCGACCAGAGCTTTCAAACTTCCTAAGCTAAAGTCTCCACGCTTACACATTTACTGTGGAAGCACCTCTATGTACATAAAAGAAGAGTTTTGGGGATGGGGAAAGATTTCGGACATGAGAGTACCTACAATAGCAAAGGTGGGGCATGGCACGAGTTACGGCGGGCTCCACGTCAGAGAGCACAGTTTCCTCGCTTCGACATGCCTATGTAAGTCAATGAGTCAGTTAGGGAAGTTAGTAAGGATTGGGACTTATGGGCTATAGGCAATCCGTACGGTGATATCACGCTGCATGTGGCTGTGTTGCACCCACAAGGGCATGATTTATCCCTGCCACACGATAGTCTCGCTATTTAACTAGCTAAGACAAGAGTCCACCCCTAGCTAGTTATTTTCTAAGACCTCTATAACTTTATAGTATATTTTATTACTATATTAGTACCTTACTAATAGTAAAGGTACTTGGGTATTTAAGCTATAGTTTATACCCTCTTATAGGGTTAAATAACTTATATAATTATATTAAACCCTAGCTATATAGTCTAATATAGTAGTAATTATATAGTGTTTATAATAATTATATCTTTCTTTTAAATTAGTACTTTTCTTTTAAGTTAATTAATTATTTAATCTTTAAATAATTAGTATAGACCTAGTAAAAGAAAGGCCTAATTTATTAATATTGTAATTAAGTAACCCTAGCACACTAGGATTAATATTAGTATTTATTAGTTTAATAGTAATTATTGAAATGTAGGGAGCTAGTTGCCGGCTGGCAACAGCTGTATAGGTGTAGCTCTACGGTTAGGGACTAATAAAACCACCACGTTAAATATTTAACGTAACACAACAGAAGGTTATAGCAGTTATTAACTAATAGAATTTAATCTAGATGACTTTTATAATATCTTATATACTAATAGAATTGATTTTAGTGACGTTATACAGGCAATGTGGCTATTAGATTAAGAGGCCTAGCTATCTAGCTAGATTAAAAAGATCTTCTTCCTCTTATATACCCACTAACTATGTTAGTGAATCTAGGCCACTAGAGAGGTCTTAAGAGCCACTTTTAATTTTCCGCAAAATTTATTTATATATAAAATCCAAAAAATTAACTTATTACTATACAAACTAGTAACCTATAGGCACTAACTTTTAGTCTAAAAAATATTCCTATATTAAATAAAAGCCCTATTTTCTAGCTTTAATTTACTATATATAAGACTTTTATATAACCTCTAGTTAAAGAGAAAATTACTGTTAAAGATAGCTATAGGGTAACCTATGTATAGGGTAACCGGCTTACGTAGCCCTAGCTTACCTAATTACTAGTGGCGTTATAGTTATAGCTATGCTTGTAGCTATAATGTAATTAAATAATCTATAATTAATTTAAATTAGTTATTCACATGGTTAGTTATAGCTATTAATAGCTACCTTTGCGACTGTTAACAGCTATAGTGCAGCTATTAGGCTTATAATATAAGCTAGTAATAAAAAGGTCCTTTAACTAGAAAGGGCTAAAAATAGGTCTTATTTTTAACACCCCCTCTACAAAAGAATTATATATAAGCTAATTAAAAGCGTATAAAATACTATAGGGTAAATAAGAACTTTTAGATAAAAATAGATAAAAGGGAAAAAATAGGAAAAGATAAAAGACCCCCTTTTTAAATTCCTAGCTATTATTAAATATAGCTCCCTTTTTAGCGTTGTTTTTAGTTCCCTATTAAAGGGATTTAGTTATTAGTTTTTAGTGATTATTAAGCCCTAAGAGCTTAATAAAAGCCTAATAAAGAGGTCTAGATAAAGGCTTTATTAGACTATCTACAGGCATTAAACTTTATATCTAGATATTTAATCTTAGCTAAACCCTCTAAAACCTATTACCTAATATAGTTAAACTTTAGTAAGGTATACTTTATATAGCTATATAAGGCAGGGTTATAGGCAGTGGTTATAGCGCCTTAATTATTATAATATACCTAGATAGGGGGAGAAATAGGGGTTTTTAGCTCCTTAAATAAGCCCTAAAGCCACTATAGCTCCTAGAAGGTCTCGCAGATAGCGTTAGCTTTAGCTTCTAATGTTAATAGAGCTATTATACTAGCTTTCTTTAATTTCTAGCTAATAGGTCCGCTAGCTAGCTTAAATAGATAAGTATAGGTTAATTTAGAGGTCTTTTTATCCCCTGTAAAATCACTATTATAATAACCTATTAGGCTTTTACTAGCTTTACTGTTACGTGCTAGAATTGACAATTAGGCTATTATCTTAGGATGTGGCCTGTCAATGCCACGAGACCTCGGATGTGGCTAGCACGTGACCTAGAACCCCTATATTAGACAATAGCTCTGACCTCTAGCTAGTTAAATCGAACAACAACCTTTACACACTTATTATATCTTACATTTTATATTGTAACAAGTGGTAGTAATTGCTCTCTAACCACTACGTACCTCGCGCTTTTACTGCTAATAAAAGCCACTAAACTAACTATTTATTAACTAATTTACTAAGCCTATTAAAGCTATCCCTTTTACTAGGCCTAATAGCTTCCCCCTAGGCATTATGCTTATTATTAGACTCGTTAACCTTTAATTTAACCGTTAGAACTATTAACCTTCGTTCTAACTGTTAGATTCGTTAATTTTCAATCCGACCTCGTTAGATTCGTTAACCTTCAATTTGTTGACCTTAAATCCGACCGTTAGAACTGTTAACCTTCGTTCTGACCGTTAGATTCGTTGATTTTCAATCCGACCTCGTTAGATTCGTTGACCTTCAATTTATTGACCTTTAATCCGACTATTAGATCTGTTAACCTTCGATCTGACCGTTTGCTCTGTTAACTTTGATACAACCGTTAATCTAACCAATTAATCAAGCTATCCCTTTTACTAGGCCAGATAGTTTCCCCCTAGGCATCGCGCCTATTGTCAGATTCGTTAACCTTCGAAGACCTTCGATTTAAAGACCTTTAACCTTTGATTCTTCGATCTTCAAAGATCTTTGACTTAAAGACCCTTGACCTTCGATTTAAAGACCTTTGACCTTCGACCTTTCGAATTAATTGATCGTGCGAATTCAATCAACCCGAAGACCTTCGACCTTTGACCTTCGACCTTCGGTCCTTT
>JFGW01000412.1:0-20782 GCA_000729825.1 Epichloe sp. AL9924
CATTTCAATAAAAACAAGCAAATATGTACTTAAAAATCCCTCTTAAATTTAATAATAAAGGCAAGAGTTATTAAATCTACCTTAATTTAGGAATATTATTAATTTTAGCAAATAAGGCATAGCTAGAATAAAACAGGTTAAACGTAAAATAAGAAACGCAGGAGCCTAAGCCTATGTCTAGAGTTAAGTTAGCCTTTTATATTACAAAATTAGCCACTTTTAATTTTTATATTCTAGGAATAGTATATAGAACCAAAATTACTAGTTATTTTATAGTTATAGCAGATATAATGCTAAATCTAGGACTAAAGTTATTACTTAGAATAAATTTCCTTTATAAATACAAAGCGAAGATTAATTTTATAAACCCTAAAGTGGTTTTTAGATTAGTTTATAGTATAATAGTACTAGCAGAGATTTTTTAGCTAGCTAATAAAGTACCCTATTAAAGGGTAGTTATAGCGTAAATAGTGTTAATTCCGCTAAAAGGAACTATGTATATACTAGTTATATAGAAGATAGCATAGGGGAATTAGGAAATAAGTGTGTATTATATGTAGTTATATTTAGAATATTTCCCTAATGCTTTGTTTAATAGATCTAGCCTAGGTTAAATAATTACGTATAATCCTACTAATAAAACTATTATTATTTATAAGTATAAGAAAGTTACATAACTAACGGCAGCTAGCGAAGTTAATGCTAATTATGTAATTAATAATCCTTTAGTATATTATGCTTATTTTAGCAAGGATATTGTAGAAAAAATAAGAGACACAAATAGGGATAAAAACAAATCTAATAAGGAGAAGAATAAGCTTAACCTAAAGAAAGTTAATATAGGAGTGCTATTATATAGGATTTTATGTCTAGAAGAAATTCTATATATTATAAACAAATTCGGAGTGTAAGTTACTAATATTAATCATAACGCTACAAGTGAATTTGTTTAGCTTATGGATAAATATAACATTTATTGTAACAGAGGTATTATCCCTATACCTAAAGATTAAAAAACATAGATTAACTTAGTTAATAGATAGTAATATTAAACAAGACTAATCTAGCTATATAGGCTAGGAGGATAGGATATAAGCAAACTTAATAAAGTATATAACAAACTCTACCTTAAAGGGAAGATATTATATCTAGATAAGCTAGCGGTAATAGCGTGTCTAGTGTTTATAGTTTAGCAAGAAACTAGCTAGGAAAGGAAAGGAAGAGTTATAGTTAATATAAGACCGCTTAATAATGTAGCTATGCTAGATATCTACCCCCTACTAGACTAAAGTAATATTATAGATAATACTTATAGTAAGAAGGTTTTTTCTCTCTTTAATAAAACGGGATTTTTCCACTAACTACTAATTAGAAAAGACCACTAAGCCTATATAGTAGTGATATTAAATCGGGGTCTTAAAGCATTAAATGTGGCACTAATAGGTTTTAAAAATTCCCTTACTTTCGCTTAATAATTTATAGATTAACTCTTTTAGAAGTATAAGCACTTTATTTATATTTATATTAATAACATTATTATGTTTTTAGATAGTATTAAGGAATATTTAAAGTATCTAGATATTATACTTAAGATCCTTAAAGAAAACAGGATAATAATCGCGGCTAAGAAGTCTTTTATTAGTTACCCCGCTATTTAATTGCTTAGTTTTATTATTAATAGCAATGGAATTATTAACATAAATAATAGGCTAAAAGCGTTTTAAAAAATAATCTTTCTAACTAACCTATTAAGTCTTAAAACCTTTATTAGAATAGCCGGATTTCTTCGCAATAGAATTCCGTGGTTTAACATATAGATCTAACTATTATAGGCATAGAAGATAGTATTATTAAAGGAATTCTGTAAAAAAGATAAAAAAATCACTAGGATCTTAAAACTAATACGAAAAAGGAAGACATAGTAAAAGATATTTTTGCTAATAGAGGATAAGAAAAAGGCTTTTAAAGATATTAAAGCATTTCTAAGTAAGAAACAAATCCTATAGTACTATAATCTAAGCAAGCTACTTTTCCTTAAAATTTGTTAAAAATACATAAGGCTTTGTAATCCTAGGTGCAGATGGATTGGTCCACTCTTTTGAATTTAACAGGTTATAAGCCCGGTAGCGCAGTGGTTAGGCCCACTATAGCGTCGCAGTGGTTAGGCTTACTGCAGCGTTTTGCCTACCACAGTGGAGCACTGCTCTGTGAGGCAAGGTTGCGAGTTCGAACCCTGCTAAAATAACTAAAAAAAATTCAATTGCTAGTATAAGCCTAGGACCTCTATAGGGCACCTGGATATGTAATTCTAGGGGGGGTGTTAAAAATACATAAGGCTTTGTAATCCTAGGTGCAGATGGATCAGTCCACTCTTTTGAATTCAACAAAATTAATGCCTATAAGGAAGGATTTAGACTGTATGCCTTCTAATTATAAGAGGAATAGGATAGCTAAAGCATTCCTAGAAGAGACATTAAGAATAACTAGATATAGCTAATTCTATTCCTCTTAAGGGCAATATTAAGCGTTAAGAAACGCTATAGCTTAACTAAGGCGGAAGTGGCTGTAATTACGTAGAGCATTAGAAAGCTAAGAAAGATAGTCTAATCTAATAGCGTTGTGGTTAATGTTTTAACTAATTATTCCCTAGCAAAGGGAATTATTAAGTATATATTATTATCCACAATAGATTTGGATAAAGCTAATCTAAAACTAGCTAAAGTCGCGAATTACCTATTGTAATTTAATCTAAAGGTAACGCATATACTAGGAGTGCTAAATATTATACTAGATACGCTTTTAAGATTACTAGTAGAGATAACGTATAGGGAGGCGGCATAGAATAGCCACTATAACGAATTAGATATAAGTGCGTATTTTGTTACGGAGGAATACATTGCCACTATAATCATAGATAATGACCTTAAGGCTAGGATTATCTAGGGGTATTAGTCTAATTAAAAATTTAGCTAAATTATTATAGCTATAAGAGTGTACTAAGAAAGGCAAGCAGTAAAAAACGCTAGAATTAGACCGAAAATTCCTTTATATAGATAGGATTTACGCAAGGATAGTCTATTATATTACCACAGTAAAGATGGATTTTTCTGTCTCTATATTCTTATAACAGAGGTTAAATCTATACTGCAATTAGTTTATAATAAACATTAACATTTTAGAATTACTAGGATAGTAGCAGAGCTCTAATTAGTTTATTTTCCGCGTATAAGCTAATAGATTTAAGACTATATAGCCTATTATATAGTATGCTAGGAGAATGTAATTAACCGTTCTAAACCACTGGGAGAATTATAACCCTTATAGTTAAAACTAATACCTTTTTATATAATTTCACTCGATTTTATCACGGATATGCTAGAGGTATTATCTACTAATATAATATAGTAAATAGAAGGATACGTAACACATAACTTATTATATCTAGTGAATTACCTTTTTAGCAAAAGAACCCTTCTAATACTAGGATATACTATATATCCGGCGGAAATCTAGGTAGAATTACTCCTTTATGCCCTATATATTACAGACTAGGGATTGCTAAGGCAAATTATTAGTAATAGAGATCCTAAATTTATATCTAATATATAGAAAGAAATATTTAGGCATATAGGAGTTAGACTTCTTATAGGCATAGCATATTACCCTTAAATAGATAGAATAGTAAAGAGGAAAAATTAGACAGTAATAATCATAATATAATATTATATAGTAACAGACCTAGATATAGCGTGAATATTACTACTCCTAGCACTATAACATTAACTAAACAACACTATAGCGGCAAGTATAGGATAGGCTCCTAATAAGCTATTATACGGATTCTGTCCTTTAAGCATTATTAACCTTCTCTCTCTAAACAATATAATTAACACTAGAGCTAACGCAAATAATATAGCAATGCTACAAAAGCTATACTAGCATAAGGCTTAATTAGTAATTATAATAGCGGCCGCCCTTGCTAAGATTTAGTATAATAACCGCTATAAACTAGTTAATATTAACACAGGAAATATAGTTTATTTATAATTACATAAGGGGTATAAATTACCTAGGAAGCCTAAGAAAAAATAGTTACCGCAGAAGGTAAGGCTATATAAGGTACTAGAAAAGGTAAACCTATTAGCATATTAATTAGATTTCCCCCTAGATTCGCGAGTCTATCTAGTGGTATTAGTCGCATAGATCTAGAAGCTAGCGTAAGGAGGGGATCTATTTAGTAGGGAAAAACTAGCTCTGCTGCTAATTACGTTTAATAATCCGGAGGAGGCGGATTACTAGGAAATTAAACGAATCTATAGGCATTATATTAAGATCTTTAAATAAAATAAGACTATAAGAGTGAAATTCCTTGTCTAATAGAAGGGATTTATAGCTAAAGATAACTAATAGATAAGTAAAAGCGAGATATGAGTTAATGTAGCTAAGATAGTAGAAGACTATCTTAAGAAGAACCTAGTTAATTAGCAAAAAGAATATATAAAGAAAGGTCTTAATTTGCCTATAGAATAGTAATAGCAAAGGAAGAAAGGCAATAGCAAGCTATTAGATTTAATAGGCTAGATTAAAGCTATTAGACCCTTTTATATATATTGCCTTTTCGCGCTAACTAAAAGAGAGCCCCCTTACTTAAACCTTATATTATCCCTAAAACCACTATAAGCTTAGTATAGTTAAATCTAGTAGGAGCGTAGTTAAATTTATTTCTAGCCCTATTTTTGCTTAATAGCACTTAACTCTAAAGATAATAGTGTAGATAATAGAGAGTTCTAAAAACTATAGCACGCGGAACTAAACTAGCTATAAGAAATACGGAATTATAATAACTATAAGAACTACTAAGTAAAAAACAAAACTATTATACTAGAAGTTAAATATAAGTTTTATAGATATTATGTAAATCTATATTTTAATTAAGGAGCTATACTAGATTTTATTCTCTTTAATAATAAGGTATATATATATAACTAAACAATTTAGAAGCGAATAAGGGCAGCACATCTATACATCCGGATCCTAGCTATAATAGAACGAAATCAGATATTAGGGGAACTAACAGTCGCTAACTTAGCATAGTAATAATCTATAACTAATAGGGAAAGAATTAAATATATCTAGTAGATTAACAAGCTTTTAGCAAAACTAGGGACTAAAACCTATTATAAGAATATAAAGTTTTTTAAACGCTATTTAAATTAAGTAAAACAATATAATTAGCTATAAAAATATTTACGCCCTATGCAATAAATTATATAATTATAGCAGTAGTAGCATTTAGATAAACTAAGAATAAGATAAGATAAGGTAAACACACTATTATAACTAGCAGAGGGGTGTAATAAAAACGTTAGTTAAGTGGCTAAGGTTATTTAAAAGATAGTTAAAACTAAGGAATAAGGTAATAATAATAATAATAATTACATAAGTAAAGCGTTAGATTTAGATATAAAGCAGGAGAAGCGTAAATAAGCAATAGAAGAGTTAATTAAAGATAATTATATAAGAGCTATAAGGAGAGAGTAGTTAAAGTAAGCAGAAGTAGAGTTAAAAGGTAATAAATCTATTAGCACACTAAACAAAGAAAGCATTAAGGTAGTAAGAGTTAATCTAATATAGTTAAGGGCAAAATCTCCTAAATTAGAATTAGAATTACCTAAACTAGGATTAGAACCTAAACTTAATAAGGATAGTGGTTTTAAAAGCGAAAATAATAAGGATATTAATAAGATACCTATAGAATTTCTTATTAGACTATTATAGGTTTATACGCAAATAGCGGAGCTTAACTTTAAACCATTATATCTTAGATTTAGAAAGCTAGGATCTAGAATTAACGCTTAAATGCTAATGCCTAATATTAGCGTAGTAGTATATAAAAGAGTAAGGGAGGAGTTTAATACTATATATAAAGGAAAAAGCATTAAAGGAGTTAACTTTAGTAAATTTAGATATACTATATTAGGTTATAAAAATAGTAATTAGGATATTAAATATATAATCTAGGCCTATACACACGAATTTACCCTTAAAGGGGCCACTATAGTATCTAGTAAATTAGAAGTTAACTTAAAGGATATGTATTTTATATTACAGTAAAATATAGTTATATAAATTTTTGCTATATTTAAAGAATAGAAGGCTATATTAATTATAAAGTAAGTAGTAGTAAAATAAATAGGAAAGAGAGTACTTTAGACTATAGTTAATCTAATAAAGTGTAAAGTAACTAGAAGAGCAAAGAATTAGGTAAAAATAGTAGTAGTGGCTTTTTATAATAGTGTAATAGTTAAACGTGGATAGTAAATAGCCACTTATAATAGCATATTGTCTCTGCTACTATAAGCTAACCTTTTAGCTCTTTTTTTATAGATAAATACAGCGTAGTAAATACTATAATTATAGGTGCGTTAGCTAGTATTAGTTAGGTAAATTTACTCTATATTAGTATAGGGAAGGAGTTAGTGCAAAAATTATCTAAATTAAAACAAGATAAAGAGAGAATTTAATAGCATAAGAAAAGTAAGATTAATAACTTAGTTAATTAAGTTAATAACCTTATTAATTAAGTTAGTAGAGTTAAAAAGGAGTTTAATGTAATTAAGGAGCAAGTAGAAATAGCGTATATAGTCGCTAAAGATATATTAAAGGATGTTTATAATTTAGCGGAATTAATAGAAAAGGAGTTAAAAAGCTTCTAGAATAAGTTTAAATAAATTATAGATATATTAATAGCCTAGAAAGAGAAGATCTTAAACTTTAAGTTAGGCAGAATATTAATTACTATTAATAAATAACTTAAGACTTTAAAATAAGATATAGTTAAAAGGACTAAATTTAAAAAGAAGATAGTAGAATTAGTATCTATAGTAATAGGAATATTAAAAGAAATATAAGCTTAGGATATAAAGATTAAGAACCTTATAAATAAGTAGAAAAGGTTTAAGGAGGATAGTAAGAAAATAAATTTAGCTCTAGTAAGGCTAATTCTAGTGATTAGAACCCTAGAAACACAAAATTAGGCAACCCTAGCTCTAGAGACACTAGCGCAGACACTAGTTCTAGTAACACTATTTTTAGGTAAAACTAATAAGTATTAAGGTAAATTACATTAGGGAACACTAAAAATAGGCAATAAGTAACCTTATAGTGGGATAGGACCTCTAGTAACACTAAGTAAGAAGCCTAAATTACTAGGAAAGCCTAGTTTAAAGATAGCTTAGATAGATATTTAATGAATAACACTAGATATGCCTATAGTATAGGAAATAAGTGAAATATTACTAGTATTATTAGGAAAAAGAATAATAAGGACATTAAGACAAATATTACCTATTATACACATGTTAATCACTAAGGTAACTAAGCCATAAATTAAGGAGGATAAATTTGCTAGATTACTAAATTAAAGAAACGGATTTAGATATTAAGGCATAGAGTTAGAATATAGTATATAGTAAGATAAAAAGTTAGGATTTAGACTAAGTATAAGATTAGAAAGGATAAGGGAATAGAGGAATTTAATATTTTACTAAAAGGAAATAATAAAATATAATAAAGATTAGGTACTTAATATTAGATAGAAAGAATATATTATTTAATATAATAGTTTATAAGTATAAGAGAGGAATCGCAATTACAGCAAGGGACATGCTAAGTCTGCTTTTTCCTTTATGTAAATTTAATAGAAGTTTTTTTAATAAGCTTAGCTAGATAAAGGCTAAATCTAGTTACGGTTTAAGCAATAATAACTAGGATAGTTATCTTTTTAGCGCACCTAGCACTTATTACGTAGCAGAACGTAAGGGTAGCTAATATAAGGCTAGATTTAGACTTTACTAGAATAGAATTTGTTAAAAAATACATAAGGCTTTGTAATCCTAGGTGCAGATGGATTAGTCCACTCTTTTGAATTCAACAGGTTATGAGCCCGGTAGCGCAGTGGTTAGGCCCACTGCAGCGTTTCGCCTACCACAGTGGAGCACTGCTCTGCGAGGCAGGGTTACGAGTTCGAACCCTGCCGAAATAACTAAAAAAATTCAATTGCTAGTATAAGCCTAAGACCTCTATAGGGCACCTGGATATGCAATTCTAGGGGGGGTGTTAAAAAATATATAAGGCTTTGTAATCCTAGGTGCAGATGGATCGGTCCACTCTTTTGAATTCAACAGAATTAACTTACTTCTAATATCTTACTATACCCCTAATAGTAGCTTGCGCAAGTGAACTTAGTATGACTTTACGATCGCGAATCCGTTAGCCCCTCTAACGGATTCGCCCCCTATCGTGCCAAACTAGCACGTAACAATATCCCTTAATCTAAACTTAGTTAGATTATCTATATAGTTATCTAATAGGAATATAGTATAGGATAACCTATTAGTAGTAGTATTCTGTTTTCCCTAGATAAAATAAATTTCTACGTTTAATAGCCTTAGCTTAGTGACTTATCTAGTATAAATACCCTTATACCTAGTAGTAGTTATAAATATTATAAGTGGCTTATAATTTGTGAAGATAGTTAACTTTATTCTTAACTTAAAGAAGTGCTTATACTTCTGGCAGAACTTAATAATAGCATATAGTTCCCGCTTATAAGTGCTATAATTCCTCTAGGTCTTTATAAATAGGAATAAGTTATATAAGATAGGATAAGGAACCTTCTCCTAGACTTATAATACCACATACCCTCTACTAAATCCGCTAGCGTTAGAATACATTTAAGTAAGTAAGTTAAACACATACCTATACATGCTTAAGGCAGTGGTAGCTTTCTCCCTTAATATAGAGAAGGATAGGGCCTCTAAATCTCCCTATTGCTAGCTTATATCTCTAGTTAGTTAATTAAGAGGTTGCGTAATCTTAGTATAGTTCTTAATCTATCATTAGCATAGTCCTATAGCTCCTAAGAACAAACACACCCTAGATTAATTTATTAGCGTAGGCCACTCCCTTAGTTTAGTAGCTTAATCTAGCTTAATATACATTTTCCCGCTAACTTTATGAACCTAACTAACTATAATAATTAAGCTTATCCCTAGTAATACCTTCTTAAAGCTTAGTTTTAATAAGGTCTATAGTAGCCTAGGTAGTAAATGGTTTTTAATAAATAACCACTGCTCTTTAAAGGAGGTATGTTTATAAAATATATTATCTATATATATAGCTAGTGTATTTAAGTTGCCTTATATCTATAGCGCTATAAGAGATAGCTCTAGATAAGGTAAGGGTATAGGGCTAAGTGTAATCCTTATTACTTCTATTATAGTAAACCTAGCTAACTAAGATCCTTAAGGCATACGGGATAGCTAAAGTTAACTAAACCTAGGAATGTTAAATATAAACATAGGTCTTAATCTTTTAGCTATAGGTATTAACTAGTATGTGTGCTTAAGGTTAAACACACTATAAGACTTAATTTGTGGATCTAAGAGTTAGTTATAAACCTTAGCTAATAAGGGTAACTAACTACTAGGCATGTCTTCTTTAATATAAGAGTAATTAACTGTAAGTTACTGTTTTGCCTATAGATTAGATTTATCCTTTAGTACTAGTATAGGCTCTGCACACTAGTTAGACATCTCCCTATTTGTAGCTATAGTGTACTTATACATTTCTAATTTAATCCCCTTAGTTACTAACCGATTTAACTAGTACTTCTAAGGCTCTAACTACCTTCTCCTAGGGGATTATACCCATAGCTTTACATTATCTTTTAGTTAAGGTACGTACACATAGAGGTCTATGACGGGAATATTAGCAATTAATAAAGCATTTAGGTCTCTATATATATAAAAGGTCCTTATAATTTCTTCTACTATAGGCTTTAGGATAAGGGGGCCTAAGGTTACTCCGTAACCCTTAAACTATAATAATACTATCTTAGTTAATGTTTCCTAGTCTGTTTCTTTTCTCTACACTCTTCGCTTAGTTAGAAATAGAAACACTAGAGGATCTAGGGTAACTAGTCCTAGCTAATTATTCTTTATCCACTAAAATAGTTTCCTATTATTATTAACCCTTAACTCTATAGGGCATTCCCTTCCCTTAAGCACGTTTACCTCTAATAAGAATACGCAGAGACTAAGCTAGTTTATAAGTTAAAATTCTTCTTATACTAAAATAGGATAGGTAATCTAGGGTATATAACTAGAAAACTATACTATAGGTTTAACCTAGAAATAAATAAAAGGGAGCTTACAAAACCATTCACTTAGATATTTATCCTAGGCTATTAGATTTAGTTTTTTAACTTAACTAAGTTATAGTAGGTTACTTAGTTTTCTAAATTATCTAAATTATCCTTATCCTTAGATCCTAATAAAGCATTATCTAGAGACATATCTATATTATCCTAACTTATGTATTGCTCTAGGATTGTAAGCTTAGCTAGATAGAGCATTACTTTCTATTAATCTAACAAAGCCACTAAAGGTCCCTTAATAGATATAACTTTATCTCCACGCTCCTTAACTCTAATTATAAGTTCTAAGTTCCTAATGTTAAATCTAGCACTAATGTTATAAAGCTAGGGCAACCCTAGAATCAAAATAGTTCGATTCTTTAGTTAATAATCTGCGGTAATAACTGCCTAAATAGACCGTGTAATTCCGTGGCACACTACCCTTATTATTATAAAATAAGTAACTATGTTCTCTTGCCTATTAGCATTAACTATCTGTAGTCCTTAGAAACTAATAGATCCTAAATTATGGACTAGTATGTTTTCCTAGAGTATAAAGGCTTAAGATATAATATTAATCTTAGCCCCTTAATTAGCTATAGCTTGCCCTAGTTTAAGATTAAATACTTATTCCTTCTAAAATCCTATATAAGCTTAAACTATAATCCTAAATAGCTTAGTACCTAATTAATGTTCTTAAAGTAGCTTAGTGTTGTGATTATTAGCTATAGGACTCTTCTAAGCCTTACTAAATACAGCTTAAACTAAGCCTACATTAAATAAGAATCTCACCTTCTTCTTTGCTTGCTTCTTTAGGGTTATTACCCTTAATAATAATTTCTAAAACTACTTAGACATTTCTAGACTAATTTACTATAAGTCTAGTAACAAAATTAGAACTAAGATATAACTAGCTAGAGCTTTCTAGTTAATAGGGCCTAGACCCTTATATCCCTAAATCTTACTTAATGCCCTTATATTCTGTTTAACTACCTTTTCTCTTACTAATAGAGTAGCTTCTAAAGTTAATGTTTCACCCGCTAGTATTTTATTAAGGGGCATCCCCTTCTATTTCTTTAAAGGTAGTGTAGCTTCTAAGACTAGGGTTATAACCTATAGAGCACCCTAAGTAACTAACTTAAGTGTTTCTATATTAGCCTTTTTAAGGCTTCTAAGTAAAGGCTTTAGTGGCTTATTCTTATTAGTAATATCCTCTACTTAAGCCTTTATATTAGCATAATAAGCCCTAAGCTTCTGCAAACTTATTAAGGCCCTAGGGTCCTATTTAATCTAAATAAGCTAGGGGTCTTCCTTAGTAATAAATAGGTATAAAGTAAACCTAGGTTTAATAGGGGCATATTAAGCTCCTACTAATAACTTACTAGTAACTTCTTTAATAATCCTACATATTATAATATCTTCCTATTTATTACTATTTAGATACACCTAAGCTAATTAAGCATAAGCTTATCTAGGCACTTAGGACTAATTATTCTAAGGGGGAAGGGTTATTAATTTTAGCTATAATAATTCCTATTACTATAATAGATTATTCCTAGTTATAGTATAGTTTATAGTATAATATCCTATAACACTACACTTAAAGCAAGTACCTCTATAGGGTAATAGCATGGTTCTATTAATATACTGATTTTTTAACTTAGCTACTAGTCTTAGTTCTATTACTTAGTTCCTCTAACTAGTGCCTTACGTTATTAGGGGTGCATTCTATAGAGGTTAATATACACTAGTATTATTATTCTAATATTAAGGGGTAAAGCCCACTTATTAAGCTCTAGGGGCTAACTAGTTAGTACTACCTTACTAGTTAGTTAGAACTTCACTTCCTATATTAATATTAGTCTTATTCTATATCTAAGGATAATTCTAAGGGTAAGTGGCTAGAGTTAGTGATTAATTAACTATTTAAGGTATAGGTTAATACCTATTAAATTACTAAGGGTTAGCGGAACTATATATTCCTAAGAGCCTAAGATAAGATATTATTAGCTAAAGTTAAGTAATTAGGGTATTAACTAGGGTGGACTATAGTCTCTGCCCTCCTAATACCTCTATAAATCCTAGGGGCAGTTTATATGCTTAGGATAATACTTTATTAGTAAAGCACCTACTCTAGAGTTTAATAAACTCTTTTATTAAGATAATCTTTATATCTTATATAGTTATCTTTACTAGATTAGCTTTTGCCTCTAGGATAGTAGTAGCTTACTTAATGCGTTCTTAGGCTTCTCTAAGGCTATTAGTAGCTAATATATTCTAGCTAATAGCCTCTTATATTAGTGATTTATTATATAACCCTTAAACAAACCATTAGATAAAGTCCTAGAGAGTATAGCTCTTAATTAAAGTAAGTAAATAATTAGAGGTAATTAGCTTATCCCTTTCTCTAGTATAATAAAGTATATTTAAAACGCGGGAATAATATATAGTAAGGGCCTTACCCTTACTCTAGTAAAGTTCTATATTAGTACTAGTCTTTACCTCTTTATTAATAATATTTAGAGAATATTACTCCTATAGTAATTATTAGAGGGTAGCTAAATCCCTAGTAGTAGCTAAGCTACTCTTAGCCCTTAAGATAATTAGTCTTAATTATTCTAAACTATTAACAAAAGTAGTGGCTTTACTACCTAGAGCTATGTCTATAGCTTAAATAAAGGTATTTAGGTTAATATCTCTTCCTTTATTAATAGTCTTAAAAGTCTACTATAGTTAACTTAGCTATTTACCTGTAGATATAAATCTATTAAAAGTCCTAATATCTTAAGATAATAGCAGCTTATATAGCTTTATTATAAATTAGTAAGTAGGTGTTTTTATTATAGGAACTTTAGGTATTAGCAAGGAAGTTTTAGATATAACTAATAGTACTTTAGGTATAGGTAAAAGTATTCTAGGTCTAGATAAAGTAGTAAGTTACTTAAAAAAGCTAGTAAGCTAAAATATAGCTTTATCTTCTATTTTAGTAAGAGGGAATTAATCTTCTCCTACTAGAACACTTCCTAGAGATAATAATTTAGTTAACTTAGTGTTATATAAGTATACTTCTGCTATCTGTGGATTCTATAGGGCTTCTTCTAGCTCTTAGGGATCTAGGTTAATAATAGTAAAATAGTGCAGGGATATAAAGGGATTTGGAAAACGTAGATAGGGATTAGGGGAAGCGGAAGATGTAGGCAGGTAGACTACCCTAGCCTAACTAATAATAATGATAACGAAAGAATAACTTAACTATAGGAAAGCTTAAAGAAGCTTTTGATTACTATCTCCTAGCGTGGTCGCTAAAAAGCTAGACGGATTGAATAAATGAAGCTTTTATGAATTAATTTAATTACTAACTATGTCAAGATAGATGTCCCCCGCTAGAAAAAGCTTCCCTGAAAAATCTATTAAGTGGGGTTTTTGTGTTAGGTGGGCCAGGTGCCTCGCACCTGCCCCCCCCCATTCAGTAGGTACCGTTTCGTTGTACGATTTTATAACACAATTTAAAAAGAGCCATTTCTGGCTGTTGACACTTACTAAAGCTACACATCCGCTTCCCTTCTGGCAGTGCGCGGGCACTTCATAACATCCCGGCCTCAAATCGCTCGTGAACGCGGAAATAAGTTAGATTCGTCGAGAATCTTTTGAAAATGATCCTCAAGACTTTTCGCCTGTATCTGCACTGGCGAGAACCCTATCACAGTCAGGGCCCGCATAAATCAGCGACTACAGACTATAGCGCATGGATCGGCTTGATTTTGGCGCTTCTGCGCTAGAATGGGTGCTACAAAGGCAATACTTATTAGCCCTAGAATCGACATCAGCCGCACATGTCTTCCACTGCAAATCGTTCATCTATCATCATGATGCTTTGATCGTGCTGCGTTGTTTTGCTAGAGTGTACGAGTATTTTGCAACGGACCTGAATAGTCACCCCAGTTCATACATAGCAGCAGAAGAGCGATCACTCTTACATCTTTTCAAAGGCCACTGAAATGATCGCCGTACAAAGCAACAACCGCCAATACGGATAGCTTTGACATTTCATATGACCAGCAGCCTCTAGACTTGACGACTCCAGAGATTCCTAACGAAAGCGGCCCAGATTCAAGTTCTGCGTCCAGCCAAGCAGCTGGAGATGAACCTGAGCCGGAAACTAGGCGATCTGAAACAACACAGCGCCTACCTCTTCTGCGATCGAGCAACATGGAACCCGGCCGAGCTTGTACCAGATAGGACGCAACTTGCATTTATTATGATTAAACAAGGAAAGCATTTCTTCGCAGTATCGGCAAGATAAGTTTGAAATTGGTAGATGAAGTGGGAAAGCGTGACCTTGTCCTTGCCCCAAGTGACCTCTGGGAGGAAGAGCTCGCAGAACATCTCGCAACTCTGCTAAGCGACCCTCCGTCTCCACGCCTCCTTGCGATCCATCGTGCCATCGCTCACATCCTTCGTCTCTCAGCAGCAGGACCCTACATTGACAGAATTCTTCGGGACGCAGAGGATCAGAGTGTACAAGTAGATGGGTCAACCGCTCTCGGCAAGTTAGTGCAGTTGAGAATGGCTGCATGGATGTGAGGCGAGCGTAGCTGCCGACGCACCTTAAGTCGCCTCCCAAAACGTCCGCTACGTGCGCATCTCGATGATCATTTCAAAGCTCGAAAGCGACCGTATATGCTCAGTACATAGGCAATAACCAGCCAGATATACATCGGCGTCTAATATTGTACACATGCTCAAGGACTTTTAGTACTTGATGGAAACAGTCATTCCTACACTTGAGACGAACGATTTAAGATTTTCGATGCGCTCACAGAGACCCCCGCATGATGGACACGAGCATCTGCAATGCAACGATTGCATATACTCCCCGCTTACTCCGCATACCCAAGATGGTATTATCCTGAAACGTATCGACCAAGAATCGACAGACACAGCATTTCTCAAGTCTGTCAATCGCCGTTGTACGGATTATGTGCTGCAACTTGGTACGCATGATGCCGACCGCCGACGCCTTGCCGCAAGCCAGTGCTCCGCAAGAGGAGAAATCGCGCCATGATAAGCGTTCGATGAATGTACAGGCTGCATGGCGCTCTGCATCGCTTTTCGTCGTCTCGGCGATTCGCATGATAATGTACGTGCCCTGTAATTACTCCGTATGTAGACAAGACCCGGACTGGGGGAGGAGTTGACTAAAAGTTGACAAGCAAACCAGCAAGACGTGCCAAGATTGGTCATGCAAGTGCTCTGCCAGTCAGTCATGTAACTCCTTTCCGTCATCATTGCATTGACACTGTCATTGTGCTTGTGTGGGCTCCTCCGTGGACCAACGGTTCCAGCTACATGGTGCGTTTTGTTTCGGAGAGGTACATAGACACCGATACGATGGTGGTTTTGCCGTGCAAATCTCAAGTCCATGTCACGAGCGTATGATCCGCACAGCCCACGTCCGTCATATTTGAGTTGTCGATGGTAAAAACAATTGGAAAACCAATCGATCACGTACAAAATACACAATAGACTTGTGTGAAAAACTGCAATAATATTAAACACTGGCTGCACAACTCAGATACATAGTTCTATGGCATGTATGTGGCGTGTGTAAATATTTCTTGGTTCTTCCAAAAGGCGCTTCCAAATGCCAGAACTCCATGCACACAGACGCGCACTTCCTCGTGCTCGCACACAAACATATCCACATCTGCAGCTTCGTCCGTTGCACATTGTGGCTGCAGGGCGGTCGCCACTATCGATGCAACTAAACGGCACGCCGGCATCGATCAAGTATTGCCACTGTCCTTTGCATTGATGTCGCAAATCTCGCCCTCGACTTCATCAAAGTAGGTAATCTCTCTTGTGGTGCTTCGCGCACGTGTTCTCGTCACCGAAGGCCCGGCTTCACCTGCACCGCCGGGTCGACAGGCCTGTTCCCCCTCGGGAACATTGGTCGAGTCCGAGCTAGGTAACACTCTGTTCTGTGCTTCTTCGAGGTCTGTTTCTCCAACCTTGGTTGGCACCACGCCGCGACCAGTACGTGTGATCGAAGCGGTGCCGCGGCGTGCCCGAGCCGCCAGATTTGCTCCTTCGGCGTCCTCACCGTGAACTGAGACGCATCGTCCTATAACGGGTGTTCGTCCTGCAGCCTCAATGGAATTTTGGTAGCTCAGGTTTTCGCTTCGACTCTCGCTTAGGACTCGATGAACCCTGGGTGCGAGATAGCCGAGTTTTCCAAGGGGGATGCTCAAGCCGTGAACGACCTAGACATGTTAGCGGAAAGAACTGTGCAGACATGATAGTAGTGTACGAGATCTCATTCACTCACAATACTGCAGACGGCTAGAAACCAGACAACAATCGTGATCGACTCTGCTAGGTCTTTGACATCTGCTCTTGGCACGCCATTCTCGTCACTGAGATGGGCTTTGATAAACTCGATGCTGATAAACAGGTAGAAGATGGCCGAGACGCCAATGGGACCAAAAAATCCCACGAAAATAGCCTGCCGAGCCTGCCGAATCTGAGGGATCCATTTGTGCATGCCAAACACCCAAGGTAGGCGGCGTAGGAGGAGCACAAAGAGTCCCAGAGGGATCAGGCGGCTCAATGGAATGATGGCATTCTGAGAAAACTTGTGCCAAGGGAGATAGGCACCGTACCAAAGGAAAACGCTCACGTTGAGGAGCATGTCAACCGTGGGCTGTAGAGAGTCGTCCTTGGTCCGGAGACGGAACCAGTCATCCCACGTGAATGCGTTGCCGGCGATGAAACATGCCAACACATCGTCTGTGCCAATCATGCCGCACGTTCCCAGGACGAGCAGGGCCAACGAAATGGCAAAGACGAGAAAGCTCTCGCGGTCCACGTAGTTGCGCTTTTCAGCAAATTGAAGCAGTTCCTTGGCGACCCATCCTACTACGGCGCCATATAAAACACTCAGAACGATGGTGTATCCCCACGTGAAGGCGAACCACAGCCCCATGGCATCTCCGGCACCGCCTTCGGTTGCCCCCGTGCCTACATACTTAACTAGGTACAGGGCGAAGAATAAGAACGGGTACCCCAGGCCATCATTAGTGCCCGACTCGGCGACAATGAGATCCTGCAGGTCCCTCGGGATGTTGTGATCGGCAAATTTGCCCTTGACAACGACGGCAGATAGAACAGGGTCAGTCGGCGTGACACATGCTCCGATAGCGAGAGCATGCAGGAAACTCGGAGTGGCGACGAAACCCCAGACAAGGAGACTAGTCGCCATCCACATGCATGCCATACCTGGACCGACGAGCAGTACGATGGGCTTCAGCTGAGTCCACAAGTACTTGCTGGGCAACTGAACGCCAGCAAGGACCAGCTGCACGCCGAGAACAAGTCGGGAGAAGTTGAGCGTGATGGTCATCATCCTGTCCTCACACTGCGTGTCGGAAAGGCCATCGCGATGGCAAGCAGCGAACGACCATGGCCGGATCCAATCGGCGGCGTGGGGACCAAATGCTACACCGACCGAGAGTGATATAACTACAAGGGAGGAGGAGCGTCAGTATTTATTCAACCCCCCAAGAACATGGCAAAACTTCACGCAATAGGCGCGAAGACATAGTTCAAACATTATCAAGATGGCCCGTCGCATAGCAAAGCAAACTCAGACAAGCGACGCAAATTGCGAAGCCCAGCAACAACGCATAAACTGCCGACCATTTTGCAGCACGAATACAATTGCAATCCCAAGAAACACAACAAGAAAAGGAATCTTTCCAAAGCACATATTCGTTCTGGTTTCAGGATTCGGAACTCACGAGCCTCGGACATGTAGTACTTCTCCTTCACTAGATACGACACCAGCCCAAAGAGGGAAACAAACCCGCCCAAAAAGGCGACAACGACGTTGAAGTCACTGACGGCCATGGGCACAGCCCAGATGTTATGTGCCATATCGGCAAAAGCTAATGTTAGAACGCTGGGGTGAGGGCGACGATGGCGACAATTTGGGCTGGCTGGCGGGAGGGAGAGATCATGCCGAGGGCGTGGGAGATCATGAGAATTGGCGACAGACCAATACTTGCGGGACGCAGGTCTGGACGAAAGAATGTGTCTTCTGTTCGACTGGGGATGCTCTGTATGCTAAAGAGCGTTGCTTTCTCAATGATGACGGGGCGACGGGTGAGGAGACAATGAATGAATCATTCTGTGCACACAGCTGGGTTCGGATTGGTGGTCCCTCTTCTGGCGGGCGCGCCTGCTGACAAGGCAGCCAGTCACCTTGCTTATCTAATCAAACACTCGATAAATAACTTCACATGCTCTCTTTAGTCAACCGCAGGGGAAATATTATAGCTCGAAAATCGAGGGATTAATATGATATCTTGGCAAACTGCATCCGCTGACACCAGCTGTCAGATGCCGTGCTGCTGCACAATACCCGGCTTGTCAATGTGATAGATATCGCAATTGCAAGGCGTTTGCTACGTTGTTCTCTGTTGGGAATCTGGCATGCATTAGACTGCTTATTCTTGCCGGGACTGTCTGGGCCGCGCAGCTTTGTGGTCCATGAGACTGACTGACTTGCTGCTGCCAAGTCTTCCATGGAAAATAGAAACAGGATACGAATTCCCCGGGAGCCCAAGGTGCTCTAGGTGCCCTAGACGGTGCTATTATGAGGTATCATAACATTGAGATAAATCCAATAGCTAAATCGAAATTGGTCATGAAAAAGGCCACTCAGACGCCACTAGAGCAGTCATGGCTGATGACGTTCGCCGTCGCCGTCCCCCTCCGCGTAAAGACTCAAACACATACATGCTGGTCATGACGACGACTCAAAAGACCCCAAAGTGACATGGCAAGCCAACCCCCAGCCTGGAGCTGGTTCAGGCCGTACCAAGACAATCACCATGGACAGCCCGCCGAATCGCCACGAGATCATCGAATCTCATCGACGATGCCAACCCTAAGAACACACGCTCATGCAATAATTTGTGACTTCAACGGAAAGCCGTCAGCTGAGCTTTGCTCCTCGCACCGCCAACCGATCGGCAGCCATGTTTCCTCTATCAGACGCATGTCCTTTAACCCAATGGTAAGATGTGCTCGCCTTGGCCTTGGTTCTCTCGTCCATCCTGTCCAGAACAGCTCTAATTATGTCCTGGTTCTTGACGTTCTCACCCGTCGCCGTCTTCCATCCTTTACTCTTCCATCCGTGAGCCCACTGCGTCACACAGTTGATCGAGTATTGACTATCACTGATAATCTGCACCGTTTGTCCAACCGGTGCAATTTGTAGCGCCCTTAGCATGGCCATCAACTCGGCTCGTTGATTCGTCTGAGGATCACCAACCAGTCTTTCCGACACATTTCGAGCATCGCCGTCACCGAAGTAGACACCGACACCAGCCCGCGATCCTTCTCTGCCGTTTGCAAGACTGCTTCCATCGGTATATATCTGCAGCGCGCCTTCGGCTGGACATACTATTCCTGGATCTGGCTTCACAGCAGCCGACTTTGGTGCCGGCTTCTGTGCGGGAGTTGCTGGTGATATGGATTGTTGCAATGCAAGAACCGGCTCCGACGATGGCACAGCTTCCCCAAGGGCCTCCAACGCTTCCCTATTGCCAAACTGTCTGATGTACGCGACCGCCTCCTTACGCGACGCAAACCGTTTGTACTTGGGACCCTTGACTCCCTTGATAGACGCTGCCGCGTCGCTCCAATCGGTATATATGCCCGTCGGGTTTCCCACAGCCACAGCGTAGAATCTCTCCGGCTCGTCAGACGATGCTGCTACCTTTTTGCCCGCAGCGAATGCCTCAGCGTCAGACCGTGAGGTAAATGACTTGACTGCGACACGAAAAGATTTTAATTAGCCAGACCGAAATATATGACCGTGCGAAGGACTCTTATCGTTCTTCACGCTGCGCCATAATTCATGGGAACCCACTTACACACAGCACCCTTGAAACCAGCTGTTTGAGCTGAACACTCGGCATATGTAAGGTATACGCCCGGCCGAAAGCCAGCTTGAACTGCGTAAAATTTCGGGCCATTGTCCATTTTACGTTTTCTGGGAGGGGTGGCTGCAGAAAAACCCCCAGAAGCAGATCTCTTATTCATGTTGTCGGCGGCCTGAGAGTTTTCGGAGCTCCAGCTGAAGAGGCCAAAAAAAGCTGTGTCAAAGTCGTGGTAAGTAAGTGCCCTCCTCGGTGCGCCCGAGTGCCTTGAATCTCGTCGAGAGATGGGACTCGTTGATTGTGGTATCGTGCTGGGGCGCCAAGAAGGCGTAGTCACTCTATTAAGCAGGCGTCGTGCGTTGGCGCTGAATTTTGTGCCGTTGGCAATTCTCGCGCCGAGCTGAAGGTGACGCGCGGGTAGTCAAACTGATGGCATTTCGGCAGCCAGAAATGTTTGATCTCAATGCGTACGCGAGATGGCCAAGTTGGCTCGCATGGGGGAATAAAACTAATGATCAGACTGGATGTCGAGTCGCGGAGCTCAGGGAGGAGGCGGGGGGGGGGAGTTGAAGCGGCGATGCCAGGCGTTTATGGTAAAGAAATAACAAGAGAGGGGGGGGGGGGGCCTCTGGGGCCA
>JFGW01000413.1:0-20673 GCA_000729825.1 Epichloe sp. AL9924
TATAGGTAGCTTACTATAATACTTCTAAACTTATTTTGAAATCCATTCCTTCCTTTTGTAAAGGGCTTGGGCTTTGCCCAAGCATTTGTCATGGCGCATACATGTGGGGATAGTTCTAAGTTAGCAAGGATACAAAAAGGGGGCTAGCATAAGGTAGTTAGGGGGTATAAGGGGGCATTAGTAAGGACAGGTCTTCTACCTTCCTTTCTTCCTTCCTCAAGTTTCTTAATACCATATCGACGCCCTATCGCAGTTGCCTAGGGGCCAGTCTATAACAATTTTTATTATTATAAGACTTTATAGTATAATATAATATAATAACGCAACACAAGGTACTAACATAACGCAATATAGGAACATAATGTCACGCAACAATGTAACTATAAGTGTTCTGTGCTGGCTCTGCACGATAAAGGGTCGGGCAACTAAACGCACATTCGTCAAAAGTAAATGCGCATCCGCCGCTTTTCCTAATTAATCTTAGGAATCCACTTATATATCTTCTTACTAAGCTTTATATAGAAAATATATTCTTTGTTTTTAAAGAAAAGCATAGGCACCTATAATAGCCTGCTATTAGGGCACTTATAATAGCTTTAATTTAATAGAAAACGCACTTATTATAGGCATTATAATTAACTTTAGACATAGGTATAAAGAATTATAAACATCCGCTACACTGAAAATATGTAGGTGGGTCGTTCTTCTGGATTAGGACTAACGGCGACTGCGCATTTCCTTTTGACGGATGCGCGTTTAGTTGCCCTAAAGGGTCGAATCCGTCAGAGGGGCTAACGGATTTAACGGGTCGTAAGTCATACCAAGTTCACTTGTGAAAGCTACTGTTAGGGGTAATGTGTGATGTCAGAAGTAAGTTGATTCCTATTCTAGAGTGCTAAATCTGGTCTTAAATCAGTCTCCTATGACTGTACGGAGTATGCGTTCTGCTATGTAACAGTAAGAACCCATAAGGCGTGTTGGAAATCCCCAATAATCCAAAAGATCTGTCAATGCTAGCCACTGCTAATCTCCTTACATAAGCGTGCTAAGGCTTGTGGAGTCACCTCAGCTAGGGTCTGTATCCAATTAGATGAAAGTAAACTAGAGGTATATTTCCTTATGTACGGATACGGTCAATGAAGCCATAGGTTGGGTCCACCTGTTGGAAGTACTTGGCTGTCAAGTCTTGCATGTGTTTTTGCGTTAGCAGAAGGGTGATGATGGGACGGGGTGACGGTGTGTGTTTTGCGGCTCGGGAGCCCAGGAATGCGTTCCAAGCAAACGTTTGCCTTCGAGGATTTCTGTTGGGATCGAGCCTCAGCGCAAGCCTCAGCGCAAGCCTTCGAACAAAGGCCGACCCGGAATTTGCTTCGAGTGACCGAGCCTGGTTCTGGGGATTGCCATCCGAGGACGACGCAGGAATGATAATACCATTGGGGGAGGAGCCTCGTGCGCCTGAACCTGAGGGGGCTATTTCGGTAGGGCTCCTCCTCATTGACGATGTATTCCCATGGTTTCGCAGCTTCCGCATCGCCCGCTTCTTCCTTTGGTGAAAGACGCAATCATACTCGAACCTTACACATGTGCCACAGGGCTTTTCACCGTCGCAGCGCCTCTTGAGGTCTCGACAAGTCTGACAAGCAAAGTTGGACCGCTTCCGACCCGTCGCAGCCGGAGTCATGTCAATCCGGCCTGTTGCTTAGTATGCTTACGCAAGCGCGAAGAGAGAGAATGGCTGTTGAAGGGACAAAGAGACAGGGCTGGTAGCACACAGTGAGCAAGCATAGTGCCCAGGTGTTGAAAGATGCTGACCGATGATAGAAATTAAGGGCTTTGGGCCGAAATAAAACTAATCGACCTAGTTGTCGTAAGTCGTAAGTCGTGGACTTCGGTGTCGGCATCGGGTGAAGGACGAGGATTGGCTCGACGAAACTGGCTTGGCGCCATCGGCTATCGTGGCAAGAGCGGCAAGAGTGGCAAGCGCGGGAAACGGGCAGGCATTGCTCCTCTTTGCCTCTAAAGAGTGAGCATTGTTGATATTATGCCATGCCAAGAAGGATTTTCCCTTTCCCATGATCCCGTGCATGCAGAACCAATACTTGTTATCAAAGTTTCAGCCAATCGCCATAGTATGGCTATTATTCTCAACAATCCAAAGAAAAGAAAACCAATCTCTCGCAATGCTGTGGGACCTGGGAATAGGCAGCCCAGGCAGCCAAGACACGCCCACGCCCACGAAAGTCCTCTCACCTCCGATGGTGGTCTCACGGCATGTACGCATTGTTCTTCTCTTCTCATGCATCTGGTCTTCTTCAACACCTGGAGTGTAGGGAATGGATACGGTGTTTTCCAAGACTCCTACACAGAGTCTCTCTCAGCCAGAACGAGTCCTCCGTCTTCCTGGATCGGAAGTGCGCAGGTCGTCCTCCTCTTCGCGATTGGCCGAATCGCGGGGTCGCATGGCTGACGCTGGACACTTCCACACAGTCTTTTCCCGTGTTGTCATTCCTTCGGCTTCTTGGACTCTTCTTGACCTCTGTCGCAATACTTCCATCGTACACACTGGACAGTATCGTCCGAGACGATTGGCTTTGCCTGGACGCTGCGCATCGTGGGGATTCGTCATGCTCGCAACGTCATCTGCCCTGCCTGTTCTTTCTTGTTCAAGCCACTCTTGCCACCTCCATCATTGGGCATTCGGACAGACACGTCGGGCATTTTCCGACGTGGCCCTTCACATTCTTCTCGGCAGGCATGTTCCTGACTTTCTGGGGACTTTATTTCGTCCAGGTCCCGCCATTTGCTGCTTCCATGATGGAGCAACAGCGTGGACAATTTGTAGCACCATCAATTTTCCTTGGTGTCATCACGGCACTTTACGCAAAGATTGCACAACGAAGAAAGTCACATGAGCCTGTATAACTCACAAGCCATTCCTTTGCAAACATGGCGAGCAGATGTCTCGGCTCTAGGATGTTGATAACAAGACGCACTGGTTAATGAAAAGGGGAGGGGGGGCTTGGTACTAGGTGAGGCAACAAACTCCAAGCCCTGATTCTTGCATTGCAGAGTGCCCAAGAGTCTACAATCGCCCCTTGCTCTGTTCTGTTCATGGTTCGCAGCATACTGAACTGCACCTCGAACCATCTGCAACTATGACTAAGCAAAAGACATTCCACCCAAACGACGACCAAGACAAGGAGGAATGGAAGCACTGGCATCTTGCTAGAAGGACGCACGCTCTTCCAAGACCTATGTGAAACTGTCAGAGACAACTACAAACCATTCCAAGAAAGAAAAAGAAAACCTGCTGCGCTGTCCCCCCCCCCCCTCCTGATGTAGCGATCTGAGCCCTCATCAAATTGGGGATCGCAGCACGGTGACCTACCAGACCGGACCACTTGCCGCGTTCCTCTGATCCTGCCTACATCTTACATGATAGAATCCAGACAAATTCCATGTGGTGGATGGGGGTGGTTCACCAGCCACAACTCGATCCCCATGTCGCCGATCCTATGACACTTGGATCGGAACATGTGGAACACGTTGAACATGGGAACTCCAGAGTCCAGACGTGCCACACCCAAGTAGACAGCTCGCAAGAACAATGGCATTTATTTATAACAGGGCCAAACCTCTCTCCTGCCCGGCCGTTGTGCGCGAAACTCCTGCCATCCATCATCTCCCCGGAGCACCCTTGCATTTCTGCGCAGCTCAGCTCGACCATCTCAAATCTCCAGGGCAGATATATCCTCACGCCCATGACGCTCTCACGCTGGGCCACGCTTGCCCTCCTGGCAGTGCGGGCAACCGCCCTCTCGCCGCAGGATGTCGCCGCCGGCATCCGGTCCATCACCGACCTGTCGTCAAGGGCGGATGGCATCGCCAAGGGGCTCAGCATTGATAACTTGGACCAGAACGTGCCGGTACGTGCAGCACGATTTGCAGGCGACGTGGCCGGGAACGCGATAGCCAGCTAACAAAAGCGTGATCCACCAGAAAGTCACGGATAATCTAAAGGAAATGGTCAAGATGTCTCTCGAGAATGCGGAGGCGATCTCGGGAAACATGAGCCAGTCCGGCTTCGCAGACAGCGACCAGTCTGACATTTGCAAATCACTGTCTGACGTAGGTGACGTTGTTCCCAAGACGCAATGAATGAAATGGCCCGATATCGTGCACTTGCTAAAAAAGTACCATAGTTCTCCAAATCATATCAAACCTATCTCACCACCATAAGTGGCAAAGGAGACATTCTGTCTGGCAACTCCAAGGCTGTGCCGCTAGTGTCTGTCATGGAGGTGCTCGAGGGCAGCATAGACAAGCTCGAGGGCGAGGTCATCAAGACGGTGCCCACCTGCAAGACGCAGGCTGAGAACGATCTCAAGAAACTCGACGGCAACTCTGGGGACACCATCGACAAGCTGAGCCAGCTGATTCCAGGGGGCATGCCTGCGTTCGCGAGCGGACTTGCCATGGTTGGCGACGACCTCGCACAGGCCACGTCCACAAGTGGTGGCCGAGGCGGTAACAGACGCAGCGTTCCCACGCCCATGGCGGCCGAAACTCCAGGGAAGCGCGGGTTCGTGCATCGTGAGGAAAGCCGGCAGCTGAAAGAACGCCGGCCAGGCAATTCCAAAAGTACCTTCACCAAGGTTGCCTCTCAATCTTTCCGTCACTAGCTTAATACATCAACGACGAGTCCGGACAATGTTTTAAACCGTACCAAGAAGTACTGCTGATCAGTAATTTGTGACGCGGTGCACATGAAAACATGTAATACGAGCAAGGCTCCTAGCTGCAAGTAAAAACAAGAGCGATGGTGGTGACGGAGTCACGACAAGCTGATCAAACTTTATTCGAAACGAGCGTCAAGATTCGAGCGCACGTCCAAGAGAAATCGTACACACACGAGATTGCCTAGATGAATCAGTCGTGCAGAGCAGCCTCTCTCTCTTCGGCAGAAAGTGAACCAACTGTATTTTCCTGCATCACCTCAAGGCCCAGCCTCCATCATTGAAGTCCGCCCCTATGAATAATTCGAAATCACTAACACGAGTAAATACAAATTAAATGCGACCTGTGAAAATCGGTCGAGGGTATCAGGCGCCATTAACAATGCCAGGTGTGTCAAACGTGTACAAATGCAATCGTATCATCCTCCAATGAAAACGCCATGAAATGAACTCGGAGTGCATGTGTGTTTTGGGATTGCGAATATACACTTCCCAAATCCCCCTTTGTTGAAAGCCCTGACTTGTCCGATCGCTCTTGAGTACGGAGTGGCCGAGTGTAAGTTGATGTCCTGTCCCCTTGTCTACGGAGTACAGGATTCTTGCAAAATGTCTTTCAAAGCATCGCGATCAATTGTGTCGGTAGTGACTTTTGCTGGCGCACCCTTTCGCTTCCGCGATGTCCAGTACTGCGGGAAGCCTGGAATTGCGCCCGGCTGGTTAATCCCGGGGGGTCGATGAGGCTCTTGGTCCCTGCGTTTGCAAGCATCCGCCGCGTCTTCAGGCGTAGTAGCGTCGGGCTGGGGACTCGAGGCTGAGACACTTCCCCAAGGACGCCATCCGACCAATTTGCCCAATGTGCCAGCAGCACCCGGCAATGGGCTGGACGACAGTCTTGCCGCGGCCGAGGATGCTGCGGAACGTGACGTTTGGAAACCGGCAAAGTTGTCGCGCAATGCCACATCGCTGCGCTTCGCCGATGATCGGGACAGAGTCGGACGGGCAATGACGCCCGTCACAATGGCATCCACTCCGCCGAGCGGCCGCAAAGTCATCTGGCTCGGCCGCGACTTGAGTGTATGAATGTCCAGACCGCCCGTCAGAGACATGATGGATTCGTGGGAAGAACCGCGTTGAAGACGGCGTGGTGGGGCCGCTTCGTGGAGGCAGGCTGAAGCGTCCTCGACAGGTGACTCCTCGACGGGCGTGGCACTTTCAATTGTGACTCCAGGGGGTGAGGCATGCCTCAACGGAGGAAGGGACTGGTCGTCTTCATCTTCCTCGTCGATGGTGTCTCCCGCGTAGTTCGGGTGAACGGCTGGATTTCCGATGGGTGGCGTGTCTGGCGCTTGGTCCAAGAGAGAAATGGCAAGTGACTGGAAGCTATGAGTGGAAGATACGGACTGTCTCTTGGAATGAGCAGGCCGCCAGGTGGGGGATAAAGGATCAAAACTCGACGACGTCGGTGAAGTCACCGCATCAGAATCGTTGTAACCAGAATCGAATACGCGCTGATGATACGCCCGTGGGGAGCTTGGTACGGATGAGGAAAAGTCGGATGCTGGTTGAGAACCTTGTTTCCAGATGCATCTAGATTTCGATAACGTTGGGGTTGTCCCGCCTTCGGAGGTGCGGCATAAGAGAGCGGGGGCTGTGGGGGACGATGTGAGGCCCCAGTTGCCAGATTGTCGTGGCGATGATGGAGTCGACGTTGCCGGGGGTGTCAAAACTCCCGGGAGCAAGCCTCGTCTCTTCTTCTTTGGCTTGCGATGTTCTTGTTTCGGTGTTGCATGATAATGGTGGTGGATGTGTAACTCTTGAGAGAGTGAGGATCGATCAAGCACAGGCTCAAGTTCTGCCCTCATCGTCGATGCAGCGCTTGTATAATCATGCGGTAATGGCCGATGTTGCGCGAGCTGATCTCTCAAGGATTGAATTTCGTCATTCGAATCCATGAGCATTTCTCGCAATTCAGCTATACCCAGCTGAAGATTCGCGTTGTCTTGCAACAAGTCACGTACAAAATGGCCGACAATTTGGCTGCCATGCTTTTGCTCTTGAAGAGATTTTGTGGCTGCAGCTCCCTTAAGCCGGCCAGCGGCGGTATCCAACTGCTTCTCGATTTCGCGTTGGCGTTCCATTCTTCCGACGGTTTCGGCATGACGCTCGCGTTCCTGGCGGGCTTCGTCCTCGATACGCTCCAGCTGGTCTTGCATGTCCATTATACCCCGTTGGGCTTCTTTGAAGCGTTGGATGTGAGTTCTGGTATCATCTTTGGAATTTCGGAGCTCGTTGAGAAGCTTGTCCGTCTCTTCCTCCAGGGCAGCGAGGTGACGTTCAGCATCCTCGGCCCGACTGGCAGCAGCCTCCAAGCGACGAACCGCTTGCTGTGAGGAAAGCAAGCTCGACTCCAGCGTCTTGATTTTGACGTCAGAGTCGCACAAGGTATTGTTCAACGCCTCTAGCTGTTCCAGCAGACTTCGATTTTCTTCTATCTTGTTCGCATTCTCAACCTCGAGTTCGTGCTTGTCCATTTGGAGGCGTTCTATGCGGTCGTTCAAGCCCCGTCGTTCCCGTTCGGCATCTGCCATGTATGCCTCATGTCTTGCTAGTAGTGCCTATATTGAGCAAACGTTTAGTGACGAGTACATGATGATCCACACAAAACCAAGTCAATGCCCGATGTGAGTGAGACTACCGTATTAACAAACAGAGCTGGTGAATTCCGGAAGAAAGACATATACAAAATTGGTGGTGGTGGGGGGGGGCAATGTTTTTCTAAGTGTAGTAAAAGGGATTCTTTGCCGGCCTCTTGTCGTTGCCACAAACGGTGTGAAGGATAAGAAAAGGAGAAGACGATAGATTCGCAGGCGTTGGAATGCAAGTGGAAGGCTTGACAGACGTGCTTGACAGCAATAGCAGGCGACAGCAATAACAGGCGGCCAAGTGGTCAGGTCGCGTGCAAGTGGGGGGTGATAGTGTAACATTAAAACAGACACTTTTGGAAGAAGGCGCTTTTTGTTGAACGCGACGTAGAAAATTCCTTCTTTCAGACCAGGCGCTGACTATGAATTGGTGAGGCGTACCTGACCAAGTTGTGCAGCTGTACGCACGTCCTTCTCGACGGACTCAAGGACGGAGCAGTTCCGGCGCAGCAGGACACACTCGTGGCTACCGCAGCAGCAGCGAAGCGTTGGTGAAGCATTCTCTCGTGGGCGGTCGGGTGGGCGGAGGATGGGATCGGGTGTCGCATTGCGAGATCGTGAAGCCATCATCTGCTGCCGGCGATACCGGCACCCAAACAGAGGCTTGGTTTTGGTTTGTCGTCTTGAGAGGACTTCGGTGGCGAGCAAGGTGCGATGACCATCACCATGATCCTAGGGTTCGGGGACCAGACCCGCCGTTGGAATAATGAGTGAATGGTGCAAGGCTTGAATCTGGGATTCGAAGACGGTCTGGTTTTATTGGTAGCTGGCCACTGGCTCGTATTCGCGTTTTGTCGTGTCTCGTGGGTGTCGACTTGGCCACTGTCGTCGAGGAATGGAGTTGGACGCGCCCGAGTCCAACAACAAAGTCGAAAAGTTAAGTGAAGATTTATTTTATTAGGCCGTAATTGGGTTGTCGGGACCGGGACAAGTGGAGAGGCATAACCATAACCGCATTCCTTCATCAATGTTACAATGTCGGCAATGCAATGCAACGCGGTTGGGCTCTATCTAGCTGGCGGAGACGCTACAAGTGGGGTACGAAAAAGCGCATTGAACAATTGGATGTACGGATTAGTCGTTCGGCGGAAGCTCGCGTCTTGAAGGAGAGTATGTACGCCGTACCTACTCTACTCGTGGGAATGGCACCAGTGTGTCGTGACTATGTAGCGAAGTGAGGTTATTACGGAGCATGTTGATACAACGCGCATCCCCAACCTCCTCATTTGACACACTCTACGGAGTATTGAAGCAAGTTTCTCGGGCCTGCGCCAAGTGGGCGGTGGCGAACATGCATGGAGTAGTTTGGCGCAGTTTGGCTGGGCGTACGGAGTACAGGTACCACGTTGGGAATTAATCCGTACAACGTGAAACCCCGCTCTGGGTGCAGATCTGGCCAATCAGAGTAAGCCGGTTGTCATCCAGCCACCATCCAGCTACATCCAGCTACCCCCCCGACTCTAACTACGTACTAACTCCGTACGGATTATTGCGATAAAGCTATGACTGGCAGTCAATGACGAAGGCTCGAGGTCTGATGGCTTGTTGTGGTGGTCATGCAATGGATCCCGTGGCTAAATCGGATGGATGCCTTGATAATAAGACTGCCTCTCGCATCGATTCCAGAGTTAGCAGATGTCACTCCCACAATCAAGTCGAGTCTTCCCACACCAGATTTCCTGCCAAAATCCCATTGGACGTCGCTTCTTTCTGCTCGGATGACCATCTCCTCAAGCCCCTGCAACCTTTCGTACATGCTACGTCGTCGATTACCCCTCTTGGCTGCTGCTCGTCCAAGACGCACATCTGTCATCACCGCTACCTTTCCTAACACCTTTTACTTTTCAACGAAAAATCTGATCATGGGGCAGGAATTCAAGCTCAAGGACATTACGTCCTTGTCATTATCACCTGGATCTAAGCAGGAAGTCGAGGTGGAAGGGGTGGAAGGTGGCAAGGTACTCCTCGTCAATGCTCGCGGCCAAATCCAAGCCATTGGAGCGAAATGCACTCATTACGGAGCTCCTCTCTCAAAGGGTGTGCTCACCTCAGATGGCAGAATCAAATGTCCATGGCACGGCGGTATGAGACTCGTTCCCTTGCTATCCCCGGATCTTGGTGCTCTGGTGCTAATCTTTCGTCTCTTTTCCGACTCTAGCATGCTTCAGCACAAGCAATGGATATGTCGAGGAAGCACCGGCCCTCGATGCCTTGCCTGTCTTCAAGGTTACCGAACGTGACGGCGCTGTATATGTCACGGGAGACGAAGAGTCGATCAAAAGCTCACGAAGAAGACCAAACTTTAGTTGTAATGCAAATGCGTCATCTGACGGCAACATCGTCATTGTAGGCGGCGGCTCGGGCGCTCTTGGTGCAATCGAGGGTTTGCGAGAGAGCGGATTTGGGGGTGGCATAACAGTCATTTCCAATGAGGGCTATTACCCAATTGACAGGCCGAAACTGAGCAAGGCGCTCATGACCGATCTTTCAAAACTGCAATGGAGAGGTAAAAGCTGGTTCGAGAGTGGCAACGTGGAGTGGTTGGATGGAGAGGCTTCGGCGGTTGACTTCTCTGCCCGCATCGTATCGACCAAAGGAGGCCAGAGCATGTCTTACACAAAGCTGATTTTGGCCACTGGAGGAACTGCCAGAAAACTGCCAATGAACGGTTTCCGGATTCTGGGCAACATCTTTACCCTTCGAAACGTTCACGATGTCAGAGCAATTGTGGAAGCGCTTGGTGAAAAGAACAAAAAAGTTGCAATCATTGGTGCCTCATTCATCGGTATGGAGGTCGCGAGTGCTTTATGCAATGACAACACCGTCACGGTCGTGGACATGTCAAAAGTTCCACTGGAGCGCGTGCTTGGAGAGAAGGTTGGCGCCGGCATACAAAAGTCAGTCGAAGCCAAAGGTGTCAAATTTCATCTGGGAGCAGGGATCGACAAAGCGGAGCCATCATCCTCCGACCCGTCCAAAGTTGGTGCCGTGATTCTCCAGGATGGTACAAAAATCGAAGCCGACCTTGTCATCATGGGTGTTGGTGTTGCTCCCGCAACCGAGTTTCTTAGAGACAACCCTGTGCTTCGCCTTGAGAAGGATGGGTCAATTCAGACTGACGAGAACTTCCAAGCGTCTGGTCTGAAGGATGTCTATGCCGTGGGAGACATTGCTACGCACCCGTATTCCGGTCCGGGAGGTGAAGGTAAGCTTGTTCGAATTGAGCATTGGAATGTCGCGCAGAATTCGGGTCGCCACGTGGCGAATCACATTGTGAACCCATCAAAGAAACAGACGCACCATATTCCTATCTTCTGGTCCGCATTAGGCGCTCAAATGCGATATTGCGGCAACGTTTCGAACGGCTGGGACGACGTCATCGTTGAAGGCGATCCCGCCGAAGCCAAATTTGTTGCGTACTATACCAAGGAGCAGACAGTTGTTGCTTTGGCTAGCATGGGGAGAGACCCATTGATGTCACAGAGTTCGGAACTCATGAGATTGGGCAAGATGCCGTCCAAGTCACATTTGCAAGGAGGGATTGATCTGATGGCTATCGCGGCTTGATCACGTAGCCTTTCCATGTCCGATTGCCGATTGGTATACATCTTCACGTGACGCCATCCCGAGATGGGAGATTGTCGATATTCTAGGATATTGCTCAACAAGTTGTTTAGATCTACTACACTTTTTTCACTCCCCCATCAATGATGAGAGAAAACAGTTCCGCAAATTGTCACGATTGAAGCGTCAGCGATGGCAAAGTGAACCCAAATGAAGTTTCCCCACTTTAATTCTCCGTAAGGTCTCTAGACTGCAACAGCTAATGATGTTTCTAACAAGAAGATTCCCAGAATACACGAAAACAATGTGACTCAGAGTGGGGGTTTTGGCCCTGCTGTGCTTTCTGACAGCCTATTTATTTCCCTGCGGCACACTCATTGGCGTATTTCTGGAGCGTTGGCTTGTCTAGCGGGTCCTTGGAATCGTGCTTGCAACTCTTATTTCCATCGACGGAAATCTCATAGTGGCGAACACCCTGAGAGTCAGTGTCGTATGTGTAGATGTAGTAAGTGCTGTCGGAGTTGCTGTTGCTGTTCCCGTTGCTGTTGCTGCTCTCATTGCTGCTCTGGTTGCTCTGACCATTGCTGCTCCCGGTGCTGGTGCTGGTGCTGGTGCTGTTGTTGCTGCTGCTGCTACTGTCCATGCTGCTCCCGTTGCTGCTATTACTGCCATTACTGTCATTGCTGCCATTGCTGCCGTTACTGCCGTTGCCGCTGCCAT
Organism: Epichloe sp. AL9924; assembly: GCA_000729825.1. Taxonomy (NCBI): domain Eukaryota; kingdom Fungi; phylum Ascomycota; class Sordariomycetes; order Hypocreales; family Clavicipitaceae; genus Epichloe; species Epichloe sp. AL9924. The sequence continues at coordinate 11,723 of JFGW01000413.1, forward strand.
TGCTGCCATTGCTGCCATTACTGCCATTGCTGCTGCTACTGCTGCTGCTTTCCATGCTGCTCCCGTTGCTGCTGCCATTGCTGCCGTTGCTGCCGTTGCTGCTGCTCCCGTTGCTTCCATTGCTGCTGCTGCTGCTGCTGCCGTCAGTGCTTCCCCCAGTGCTGCTACTGGTGCTGTTGTTACTGGAGCTGCTGCCTCCGCAGTCGCAGCCACCACTACCAGCGCCGTCAACATTGACACCAAATGTCTTGAGAAAATTCTTAAAGACATCATCTGGCCCCCCCGAGGATTGTGGACTTCGTTGCTCCAAAATGCTTCGCTTTGTCGAGCAACCACACTCGGGCCCGCTGTCACCGCCGAAGAAGCTCTTGAAGGTGTCGAAAATGGGCCCAAGAGTCTGGGCCTCGCGCTTCTCCATCTCCTCGAGGCGCATACTCTCCTTCATTGCCGTGGCGTTTGAAGGCATGGCAAAGGACGAGCCACCAAGGCAGGCTGCCGCGGCAAGAACGCTGAACTTCATGATGTCGGAAGGTGCTGAATAAGGTAGAAGGTGGTACTAAATCGAAGGGGACTTCTTGCAGGAAAGCTCTCGAGTTCACGGGTCGACAGTTAGCGGACAGTGATGGGACAAGTCATAATTTTCCATTGATGAGATGTTACACTGGGGGGGTTAAATATTCTTCTTTTCGGCCTTTGATCAGGTTCAGGGAACGGCGGCCGTTGCCAAGGCTGCTTCTATCTGGAATGCAAAGTCTCGAGTGGTCATCCATTCTACATATGCGTACAATGGAAGTATACGCTTGACATCATTGATCAAGTGCCTATGACAGCTTTCACCGGGCACCCTGGTGCCCAAGATATCACAGACAGGATCTGACATGTCGTAGATTCCAGTCATCTTTTGAGGGGTCGACTGAGACTGGAAGAGACGAGACATGGCGCTTGACAGGGCCTTGTTCGTCGTTCCAGTCTTGAGGAACGCAGCGAGAATCGAGATGCAAGAGCGCAAAGTGGGGGGAAGTTGTCATCATTAGCTACACAATAAGAGGTCCGCGGTGAAAAAGACAGCGCGCTTGACACAAAGGCGGAGGGGGCAGGAATATCAGCTTTGAGTGGTTTGCGACTGCGGTATAAGTTGTCTCAGAGGGTTAGGTGTCTTGTTGTGGAACGCAAATCATGAGCAATCGAGCATTCCCCGAATACAGTCACGACTCTGATCATTTGAGAATTTGCAGCTTCAGCCGTGGCGCTTCAATTCCTTCACATGCAGTTTCAACAGCTTGAACCTTTGTTAATTGGTTCTCCATAAGAGGGGGGGGGGGGAGAAAGAAGAAAAAGAAGGCGAGTTGTCAAATGTCCGAGACAAGCTCCGATTGCCGGGGGTTGCAGGCAGAACCGTGCCGTTGGGTCGGCTCTGTGGCTGTGGTGTGACATGTCGCAACGGCCAACATGTTCTCTATAACTTATTACATAAAACAGATGGTTCATAATATTCATGGTCTCAAAAGCACGCTCCATCCATGCGTCGCTGGGGGAGGCTGGATCAAGGTTCCCAAGGTGGGCGGAGGAAGTCATCAGGTCAGAAAAGGGGTGAAGCGGCCAGGAATCGGATCCACATTTGCCATGTTCCAAGACACGTGGGTGACTTGTTGGGTCAACCAGATGAAACATCCCACTGCCATTGCAGAATCTGCCTCAACAAGAGCCCCCCTTGTCTGCTGAGCCTGCACGTGGCATGTTGTTCCTTCTCGCCAACTCTCTTGGCTGGCAAACCACCACTTCTCATTCTTCCCTTCTACGGATTAAATGGACTCTCTTGAACTTTCCACCCCTTCACAGTTGAAGCAAGCCTTCCTCTGCAGCTGCGCGACATTGGTTCCGATCCGGGGAGCAGAGCAGATGTTCCTGCGTGAAGCACAACTTTGTGGGAAACATTTGGAGCAAACATTTGGAGCATGAGTGTGAAGCGCAGGGAACCGAAACCAGCTAAATGCAGAACAAGAACATTCTACGGATTATATGCAGTCGAGTTAAATACAGCCGGCGAGCCGACACCTCCTAGTCCGTATGTACAGGATTTTTTGCATCGTCTTCGGACATGTTTGGCACCCCCCCCAACTCCTCCTCCATGATGATATCATGAGGTTAATTGTCTACATAAGAAGTCGGAAGTCAGCAGGAGAAGCTTGGCACCGGGGTTGCCCGATCTTCATCATTGACAGCGCTCCCCTGGTTGGTCTTACCTTGTTTCGGAGAAGGAAATCAACCCTGGTATATAGTTCCAGTCCTGGTCAAAAGGACTTGGCCAACGGCAGGTTGTGCACATATTTTAGATTGCGATTGTCTTTCTGAGGGGCGTTGACGGCCATGGCAAGGCCGGACATGACGAGGGCAACCAGAGCGGTGATCTTCATACTGGAATCGGCCTGGAGCTGAAGTGCTGAAGCTGAAGTGCTGAAGGGTTTTCCTGAAGGGTTCGAATGGTGCTGCACTGCTGGAGGCCCATGGCATTTATACATTTATAGTGTCTGGTCCGGAGTACAGAGCACTACACCCACTGTAGTACGGGCGGGTGAGCGCTGGGCAGATCACCGCACCATCACATCACACCACCCACCGCCCCATGACACCCACCACCCACCACCCACCGTACCACCGCACCACCACTCCTCCAGAGCCACCAGACCACCAGACCCACCAACAACCGGCTTCCTTCCTGTACAAGTGCCCGGTGATGGCGTGTTGGCCCATGCCTCCGTAGGAATGGGCCGAGATTCTGCCCGATGCACCACCCCGTGGAACCAGCGAATGCACGTTATTACATCGATTGATGCGTGCACCACACCACACAGCCTGAGTGCCTGGGGCAGGCAGGGGCAGAGCGACTTCGGCCAATTAGGAGAGGAGAGAAGAGGGCTTCTTCTTCCCCTTCACAGAGTCAGCAGTCAGCAGTCAGCAGTCAGCACCGAATATCCAGACGCTTCGTGAGTCCGTGACCATCACACCAACTTGCAAGACGAGGCGGCGCGCATCGCGATATACATACGGAGTACCTCCGTAGTTCTTGATTCATTATGACCTGCCTGGCCCTTGATGAGCGCAAAACAAGAAACAGACGTCGTCGTCCACGAAGCAACCCTTGGACCAATCAGCACGCCGCAATGCGCAGCACTCCAGGGCCGACCCCCCCCTCGGCATCACGTTCAATATGATGTGCCCCCGCAGCTATACCCTCCGGGTTGCGGACGAGTTCTGGTCTGATGTCTGATGCCATCTGGCACTTGGCGTTTTCCCAGACGTCCTTCGCCTACGGAGTACTTTACATGCTATTCGCGCATTCGAATCTTTTTTGTCTCGTCGATTTCATTGCCTGGCCCTCCCCATTTCGGCGGGAGGTTAAAGAGTCTAGCTCGCATCGAATCGCCAAGTTACATCCGCGTAGAACGAACGCGCTAGCCTGCAGCAAATTACGCATGCCATTGCCATTATGCCTTCTATCGCCACCGAAACGTTTGAACCTGCCAAGGACACCGGGGCTTACGAAACCAAACCAGCCGGCGACCATGGAGTCACTGTCACTGCGGCCGGGCCGTCCCGCAGTCGACGGATTGACCAGACTCGCGACATTATCGAAATGGAGCATGAGCTGGGCTTCTGGAAAGCGGTTCAAATGTACCCGCAAGCGACCTTCTGGGCCATGTTCTTCTGTATTGCCGTCGTCATGGCTGGCTTCGATGCCCAAATCATAACATCCTTCTACGCACTCCCAGCTTTCCAGCGCAAGTATGGGGACGATCTAGGTCAGGGCAACTACGAAATAGCCGCGCCTTGGCAGACTGGCCTGGGAATGGGCAATCCAATTGGCCAAGTCCTCGGAGCTCTTGTAAGCAGCTACCCATTGCACTACCTTGGTCGCCGGAGAACCCTAGCCATCTGCTGTTGCTGGTCTATCGGCTTCGTTTTTATTCAATTCTTTGCAACATCTATGGGCATGCTATGCGCCGGCGAGATGCTCGGAGGAATCGCCTACGGATTTTACGTCGTCATCGCGCCGACGTATGCCTCAGAGGTCTGCCCTCTTGCTCTCCGAGGTTTCCTGACCACATCAGTCAATCTTGCCTTTGTCATCGGCCAGTTCATCGCCCAGGGTTGCGCTGCCGGGGTCGAGCAACGACTTGATGAGTGGGCGTACAAAATTCCATTCGTGAGTCTGCGTTTTGCATAGTCGCCTCATCACGAAAGCCGATAAGTGGCTAACGAAACATGCTCGTCTGGACCGTCTAGGCTATCCAATGGGTCTGGCCGGTAGTCCTGCTGGCAGGATTGCCCTTTGCCCCCGAAAGTCCTTACTGGCTTGTCCGTCGCGGCAGGATAGAGGAAGCTCGTCAGGCGCTTCTTCAGCTTACGTCTAGCAGGAACCGCCCGGATATTGACAAACTCTTGTTCGGTATTGAGCAAACCGACTTGCTTGAGCGCGAGTTTGCCACCGAGACAACATACCGGGACTGCTTCAAGGGCGTGAACCTCGTCAGAACCGAGATCTCTGTCATGGTGTATCTGATCCAAGTCATCGGAGGAAACCCGTTGATTGGATATGCAAACTATTTTTTCGAGCAGGCTGGGCTCAGTTCATCTGATGCATTCAATAGTAAGTGTTTTGATTGCCACGAGGTAGCCTTCACAGCGACAACTTGAGAGAGTATTCGGGCTAAATGGCGGCCTCAACAGTGGGTGTCGGAAACACGGCCCTCGGCTTTGTCGGAACTATAATCTCTTGGCCCTTGATGAATTACGTGAGTGTCCTCCAACAAGGAAAGGGGGGGGTTGCTCGGCGCGAATTTGGCTGACAGTCTCCCAGTTTAATTTCGGTCGTCGCACTATTTATAACTCAGGCATGGTCATCATGACGGTCCTCCTGTTCGTCATTGGATTCTTAAGCATACCGAAAGACAACAAGGGAGCCATATGGATAATGGCGTCGCTGATGGACTTGTGGACCTTTGTCTACCAGATGACTGTTGGACCTATATGCTTCGTCGTCATCTCCGAGATCTCAGCTACTCGACTGCGAGAGCGAACCATTGCCATCGCCACAGCCGTCCAGGCAGGTGCTAACATCGTCTTCACCGTCGCTATGCCCTACATGCTGAACAGCAACGAGGCAGATTGGGGGGGCAAAGCCGGCTTCTTGTTCGGGGCCATCAGTATCGTCTGTCTGGTGTGGTGTTACTTCCGATTGCCCGAGAGCCGGAACAGGACGTACGAGGAATTGGACATGCTGTTCCAGCGACGAGTTCCGGCCCGCGAGTTCAAGAGGTACGATCTATTGTCCGAGGTTGATGACGCGCGAGAGGATGAGCAAAGAGTATGCACTCCTTGATGGGGAAGTGCATTGAGAAGGCGGAACCGGAGGATTTAGTTGGAAGATGTTTCTGTTTTTGTTTTCTTAACGCGAGTCAGGGTCACCCGATGACGCCGCTGCTTGAGCTCCAAACGTAAGAAAGCAGATACAGTTGGAGAGTGATATAGAGCATGCACTCGCAAAGCCTCTTCCAAACAGGATTACACTTTGGCTTGTTCTCTTCTGCTTTGACCGGCACGTGTCCAGGGAATGAATGGGTCGTGAGAGATGATTAAGAATGACCGGTCCTATCAGGCAGTTGGCGCAGCAAAGATGCAAGGTCATTGATGCGGCTAATTTCCGGGGTCGCATGCATGCAATACATACAAGAAAAAAAGAAAAAAGAAAAACCTCCGACGCACACCAAAATGTTTTGCGGTTGGAACACCTCCGACATGCATCCTTGTCAAATCTACCACTCACTGCACGTGAACTTGATAATGAGCGACACATGACGAGATGGACACTTTTCATTCTCACCACATGATGGGTCGAGCTTTGAGACGTACAGGAACTTCAGGGCATGAATGGCTCACGAGGCTCTTTCCTTTCAAGCGAGCCTCCCGGGATGGACATGGTTTCCACAGAGAGGGGGGGGGGGCATCCCGTCGACGGCACCTTCGTGTTCGCCACGTCGACCAACTCGCAAGGGGGGGGGCCTTGGGGTCAAATTTATCTGAAATGACCGGTCGACCACCCCTTCTATACTCTATGGAAAGATACAGAAACGGGAAAGAATGGTTGTACTGCCGTCAACTTGGTCGTCGATTCAGAACTCGGGATTTCCTTCCCTGGCCGGCTGAGAACCTGCCTCACCAACTCGCGTGTCTACGTGCTCCGCGGCGTTTCGTCGGCCGAGAGGGGAAATTTGTTCTGCAGAGATTCCGACGGCGCGTGTCGGGCTGAAAGCCCGGATTTTGAAGGGCACACTGCTGTGCACTGATGGTGTCGGTGTCGGGATGAGTGAGGGACATGTCATTTCAAAATCACGGCTCACCACCATGTAGTAGTGCAGTGTTTTAATGAAAAAGATCTGGGTATATTCGCTCAGTCTGCACGCCTACGCCTCGGTCCATCTTATTACTCTCCGTGTCTGGCTGCGAGGGGAGAACCTGTGTCTCCGCCACCCATTAACCGCTATGAGTGTCCCATCAATGCTTGGAAGATTGCCTTTACAAAATCCGATATCGTAGCAACGAGCTGTGAAAAAAAAAATTAAAAAAAATTGTTTTAGTTGGAGATACTGTGTGCTGGGTGAGTGGGAACGTGGCAGCGGGCGACTTACAGGTGTAGCATCGCCAATTAGTTCGCTTGTTTGCGATATAAACGTCTCGGTCAGGAGTTGCTCGGCGTTTGCGAGCAGACCCAGGACGCCCTTGATACTCTTGGGGGTGATGAGCGGGGTGACTGTGTCGACAATGCCTTCAATGTCAATCTTCTTGACCGCGTCCAAGACGGGTTTGACGGCATCGAGTAGGCCGGCCAGGTCAATCTTGCTCAGCGAGTTCAAAAGAGGCTTGACTTGTTTCAGTAGGCCGGACACGTCTGCGCCTCCGAGGTCCTTGAGCAGTGGCGCGGCGCCACCGATGAGCGTCTGCGTTTCATTGACAAACTTGCTGGTGAGGAGGGCCTCGGCATTGGCCAAGAGATCGGTGAGACCGTGGACACTTGCCGGTGTGAGCAAGGGCGCGAGGGCGTCAAAGATGCCCTTGAGGTCGACTTCGCCCAGGGCGCTGAGGATTGGCGCGATTTGTCTGATGAGCTTCCCGAGGTCGATGTCGAGAAGTTCGTCGAGGAGCGGCTTGAGCTTGTTGATGAGGGTGGGGAGATCGATGGCGCCGAGTGCGCCGACCAAGGGCACGGCACCATCGATCAGGGTGTGCGTCTGGTTGACAAACTTGCCGGTGAGGAGACCCTCGGCATTCCCTAGTAGTCCTATGATGCCTTGGACGCTTTCCTCTGTCAGCAGTGGCTTGATTGTGTCAAGCAGGCCAGCCAGGTCGATTTTCCCGAGAGCGCTCAGCAAGGGTCCAAGCTGCTTGAGCAAATCCTGCAGGTCAAGCTTGCCAAGTTCACCGATAAGTGGACCGGCTCCCTTGATCAATTGCTGCGTCTCATCAACGAATTCGCCCGTGAGTAGTTTCTCGGCGTTACCAAGCAATCCCACGATGCCCTTGATGCTCTCTTGCGTCAGGAGAGGCTTAACAGCTTCAAGGAGACCCTCCAGGTCAATCTTGCCAAGCATGCTTAGAAGAGGCCCAAGCTGCTTGATGAGATCCTGCAGATCCAACTTGCCAAGCTCGCCAATCAACGGACTCGCGCCCTTGATCAATGTCTGCGTCTCATCGACGAATTCGCCCGTGAGTAGTTTCTCGGCGTTGCCAAGCAATCCCACGATGCCCTTGATGCTCTCTTCCGTCAGGAGAGGCTTGAGCGCGTTGAGCAAACCTGCGAGATCAATCTGGCCAAGGGCACTTAGCAGAGGCTCGAGTTGCTTGATGAGGTCCTGAAGGTTAAGCTTGCCGAGCTCGGCGATCAATGGCGTGGCACCCTTGATCAGAGTCTGCGTGTCGTCAACGAATTCGCCGCTGAGCAGCTTCTTCGCGTTGCCGAGCAGTTCAACGATGCCTTCCACACTCTCCTTGGTCAGCAGAGGTTTGATGGCTTCGACTAAGCTGGGGATGTCAATCTTCCCCAGGGCGCTTAGAAGAGGCGCGAGTTGCTTGAGCAAGTCCTGGAGGTCGAGCTCAGCCAATGCGTCGATCAGAGGACCGGCCTTGCCAATCAGATTCTGCGTCTCCTCCACGAACTTGCTGCTCAGCAAGTGTTCCGCGTTGCCCAGCAGACTGACGATGCCCTTGATGCTATCTTCCGTGAGCAATGGGCTCAGTGACTTGAGGAGGCCCGCTAGATCAATTTTGCCCAACTCATCGATGATGGGACCGAGTTGATGGAGCAGTTTCTGGAGATCAAGTTTGCCTAGAGAGCCGACGAGGGGACCGGCAGACTCAATCAGGGACTGTGTCTCGTTGACAAACTTGGTGGTCAACAGGAGTTCAGCGTTGTCGAGGAGGCCGACGATGCCCTTGATGCTGTCGCCCGTCAACAAGGGCTTGATGGCTTCGAACAGGCTAACCAGATCCAGCTTGGCTACTTCTTTCAGGATCGGCTCAATCTGGCTGACGAGGCCCTTGAGGTCCACATCCTTCAGACTGCCAAGAAGAGGACCCGCGCCGGCAATGAGCGATTGGGTGTTATTGACGAAGTCCTTGGTGAGCAGTAGCTCAGCATTGTCAAGTAATCCGGCAATGCCCTTAATGCTATCGCCCGTTAACAAGGGCTTGATAGCATCGAACAAACCAACGAGGTCAATCTTTGCCACCTCCTTCAAGATTGGGTTAATCTGGTCTACCAGTGCCTTGATGTCAACATCCTTCAGACTGCCAAGTAGAGGACCCGCGCCGGCAATGAGCGATTGGGTGTTGTTGACGAAGTCCTTGGTAAGCAGTAGCTCAGCATTGTCAAGTAATCCGGAAATGCCCTTAATGCT
>JFGW01000414.1:0-20664 GCA_000729825.1 Epichloe sp. AL9924
AACTAGTGCCTAATTACCCTTTTTAAGAATTATTAATAGATTTTATTACTAGGCTTTTACTAGTAAAAGACTTAAACTAGACTTATAATATGATTTTAGTTATTATTAACTATTTTATAAAATATAGTATTTATATTCCTATTTTAACGTAACTAACTAGCAACAGGCTAGTAACTATATTCTTAGAATATATTTTTAGAGACTATAGAGCTCTAGAAGGTATTATAATAGACTAAGGTTCTATATTTACTAGTGGTTTCTAGATAACTTTCTATTACCTTCTTATAACTAAGTGGCTATTAAGTATCGCTTTTTATCCCTAGATAAATAGCTAAATAAAACATCTAAACTAAGTTTTAGAGCATTATTTAAGGGCTTTTGCTTATACTAAACAGACTAATTAGGCAGATAACTTATTATTAGCGTAATTTATATATAATATAAGCAATCATATAACGCATAGCTACACACTAGTAAAGGCATTATAAGGTTATAATCCTAGAGGTCTATAATAAGTAGTTATAAATATCCCTTTAGTAAATCATTAAGCTAAAAGTAAAGTCTTAGCGCTAAGAGAAAATCACATTATAATTAAATAGCTTTTAAGTAACTTATAGACTTAGTATAAGAAATATTATAATTAGAAAAGAACTCTAATAAGGTTTAAAGTTAGTAATTATATTTTATTATTAATAAAGAATATTAACCTAAGATAACCTAGTAGAAAGCTAGCTATAAAGTACCTAGGCCCCTATAAGATTAAAAAGGTAATTAGGAGTTATAGATTAGCGTATTAATTAAGGTTATTACCTAGGACTTATTTACATAATATATTTAATATTACTAGTCTTAAGCCTTTTAAAGGGGACCTAACTAACATAGAAGATATATCCTTATTATAAGATAACCTTAAAGATAATAAATAGGAGTTTAAAGTTAAGAGAATTATTTTATATTACTATAATAGGAGATAACGTAAATATCTAGTTAAGTAAAAAGGCTATAATATATTAGAAAACTTATAGGTACTAAAGAGGGATTTTGTAATAAGGGATATTATTAAAGATTATAAGTAATAGTTAAATAGTAAGGTTATTATAAAGTACTTATAATTCGCAAGTTAATATAAGGTTATTATAAAGTACTTATAATTTATAAGTTAATATAAGGTTATTATAAAGTAGTTATAGTTTGTAAGTTAATGTAGTAGGAAGTTAGAAAATAAAAGTTAAATTACTTAATCTATTATATAGCTACTAAGCACCTACTCCTCTATAATAGAGTTAGCTATAGTAACTGCTATTTCCTTAGTAATAGTGGTAGCTATAGTAGCTAAGGGGGTAGAGGCCCTAGGAGTATCTTTATTATTAGAATCCCCCTCTTTATATATATAAACCTAAAATTTACTAGGGAGCTTAATAGGACTAATATAAGTAAGTAAATTAGTAGCATTAGGTATAAACTACTAGTAAGTTAGTTAAGCATTAGCTATATATATTAAGAGAGCTTACTATTAGGATATTTTAGGCTATAAAGTAAAGAGAGTTTAAAATATTAATCTATATCTTAAGGTTTATAGTATTACTTAGTAGCGTTATTATAGTATATTTATTATATTTTACTTTATAAGTAGCATTAGTAGTTATTTAGGTATAATAGATATATCTACGCTTATTAGAATTTTTATAAGATAGGATAGTATTCTATAGCTTTTTCTTTGCTTTTATAATAGACTAGTAGTAAGTTAGCAGTAATCTAGTGTCTAGGTAGTAGAATTATACTTACTTTATCCTAATAGTAATAGCTACCTTTAGGAGTAGCTTTAATAAGTTTAAATAGCCTATTATAAAGCTATATAATTTAAGCTAGGCACTAGTAGTATATTAGTAATAAGTAAGCAGTTTCTAGATAAGAGAGATATACTATAATATAGTTTTTATTATTATAAAAGTAATAAGTATATTTTATTAAGCAGCCTATTAGATATTAGTAATATAAAAGCAGTAAGTAAGTAAAGAAGTTATACTTATAGATTTATTATATTCTATAGGGAAGGTCTTTTTATTAATAAGATATTTAGGAATATTATAGCTACTATTTTTTAGTAGGATATTCTATATTATTACCTACTAGGAGTAGCGTATATATAGAATTTTCTTTCCTATTATTCCACTAGTAGTAAGTTAGCAATAGATATACTATAAGGATCTAGTAAACTTATATTAAGATTTTTAAAGCTAAGTGCTTTTAAGGAGACTTAGTAAGAGATTTCTTAGAAGACTTTTTAGTAGCTTAACTTTCTAAAGCTACTAAAGAAGGCAGAGTCTTAATATAAGTATTAGATATAGTTAACTAGCTATAAGTTAGCTATAATAAACTAAATAAAGAAATTATATTTAAAAGGGAATAAACTAATAATCTAGATAAAGATAAAGGATAGAGATAAATAATAGTAAGTAATAATAATAATTAGAGACTAAAGAAGGTTAGTAACTACTATATAATAGTAGTAAGAGAGCTACTGCTTAGCTAGTAAGGGTAACTTATAAGGTTAAGGGATATTATAAGAGAAAGGAAGTGTATAAAAAGGGGAGAAAATTAGTCTCTTTTATATTAACCCTAGACCTCTTAAGTAATTTAATACACCGCAGGTAAGTAATCTATAAATCATAATAATAACTATTAGCTCTGCTACTCACACATATGCCTAATAGCTACAAACGTATAGTAACTATAATATAAGCCCTCTAGTTAGACTATTTAGAACCATAGCATTAGGTACCCTATTTATTTAAACTAATTATAAAAATTAATATAGGTTATCGATTTTTTTTAGTATAGCTATATAATAGGTAATAATATTTATTTTACTACATTAAAGCTATATATAGGCTACTATTTAGATATTACTACCTATAATAGGGGGGGTTATTTATAATTAGTAGTATTATTATTTATTTATTTTTATTTATATATCTAGATATAAGGTTCCTTGTCTTGTTTTCTTTATAAGCTCTATTATAGTATTTATGCCCTAAGTAAGTAGCTCTTTTTATAATTAAGGTTAATTATATATTAGGGGGGTATTATATTAGAAGCGTAGAGGTTAGAGATAGGATATTTATAATAGTAAATCTTTAGAGAACCTTTAGGCCACTCTAATAATAAAGAGGCTAGCTAGCTATAAGATAGCTATGTGTTTATTAAGCAGGGTATTTATTAAGGATAGCGCATATTATATATAGTAGATTAGAGATTAAAACCTTTATGCACTAGGCCCTAGCTAGCATCTTTCTAGTGGTAACTGTAAATCTTAGCCTTCACTTCGTTTATATCAGACCCAGCGGTACAAGCCGTGACAGGTCTATTATAAATTAATCCCTTAGCGCTTACTAATATATATATAAAGATATTATTACTAAAATTCATAGCTACTAGTATATTCTAAGAGATATTACTCTTTTAAGAGAAGAATTACTACTACTTAGCTACTAGGATAAATATAGGTATATATATACTATTAATAGCACCTATTACACTATAGAACGCACGTTTACTTAGATCTAATATAATATATATAGAAATATAATCTAGCTTTAGTTAATAAATAAAGGTAGTATATAAACACCTTATTAGATTAATAAGCCTATAGAATATCCTTAATACTAATAACTAGCCTATTTTAAAGTAAAAAGCTATATTTTACTATAGCTTATTAAACACTATAATCTATAGGAAGATTATTACTATTTACTTAATTAACTAGTATTTAGTAAGCTTAATATTAGTATTATTTTAAAGCTACTAATAGAGGTTAAAAAACATAGCTTTTAATATATAAAAAATCTCTTTAAATTACTATTTAGTTAAGATATAAAGGACTTTCTTATAGAAAGCTATTAAGGCTATAGGTAATCTATACCTAGTAGTTATAGGATAATAGTTATTATTTTATAGTAAGTTTTTTATAAAAAGAGTATTATAAATAATTAATATAGTAATAGTAAGGTATAGTTTATTATTATTATTATTATCTTTAACTAAATTTAGTAGGAATTACTTTAAAGAAAAGAAGTTTATCTTTATCTTTATATTATAAAACATAGTAAAGAATATAAAGTACGCTAGTTTAACTAAAGAGTGTGCTAATTTAACTAGAGTATACTAAAATATTTAGTATACTCTTTTTTATTATACTAGTAGTAGAAATATAACTTTTTCTATATAGCTTCTCTTTTCTAGCTATTTAACTAGCCTTACTAACTTAGTATATTATAAATAGGGGCCTTTAGAGGTATAGTAATTACCTAGGGCATACGCTATAAAAATACTAACTAAATATAGGAAAGCCCTATTTTTAACGTAATAGTAGGCCTAAAAATGACGAATTTTACACGACTGCGCCAATTTTTAAACGACTGCGCCGACTTGGATCGCACCCTTGGACGGTCTGCTTGCCTCACCGTTCAGTCCAATGGCCGGAGAGGGAGCTGCAGCTGGAGCTGGGCTTCTTCTCTTGACAAAAGACAAAAAGACTACTGATTAAAAATGCTCGACCGGCGGGCAGACCTGCCAGAGACTGGATTGCTGAGCGCCACGCATCGCGTTGCCCGCATCGCCGCGTTATCGATCAAGGTTCCACTCCGTTTCAGAGGCAGGCCCTACCTAATAAGCAGTCTCAGACTTTGCCGTCACGTTCCATGTTCCATCTCCTTTTAGCACGGCTCTCCCGCCTCCTTAAAAATTGCTGAGAAATGTTGATGTGGGTGGGCCACGACCCCCACGACCCCGTACCAAGTTATAACAGCGCTGCGCACACTAAGAGGGATGGCAGGACCGTGTTTCAATTTTTTATTTCTCTGGTCAATGCGGGCGGTTTAAAGACTTGACTGGTGTAGCACATGACAAGTCAGTTCGATGCTCTTTTTCGATTTGCTCCGGGAATCCTTTTGCCATCTGCTTCTCACAAAAAGACGCCATCACTCACCACCGGTCGTCGCAAAAATCGTCTGGATAATATAGGAATATATCCATGGTGCTCTGCCCATCATGAGTCGACTAATAAGCAATATCGCGCTTCGAGTGCTGCAGGGCCTCCTGGCCGCGGCCAATTTTGGCCTTTCTGCCTTTGGTACGTCATGACCGGGGTGATTCCTCTTGTCTCTCCCACGACACTCCTTCAGTCAGTCCACCTCGAAAGGGATTCCAAGCTGACTTGACACAGTTGTGAATTGGTACCGCACGGGAACGTCACAGTCGCCTCCAAACTCGGTGGGCTTCATCCTCTTCGCATCCATCTTCTCCCTCTTGTCCATCCTGTATCTCGAGCTCAGTCCCAGATATTTCCGCCGCCTCTTCCATCCGTACGCGTCCTTGGCCGCGGAGGGTCTCAACACCGTCTTTTACTTTGCGGGCTTCATCGCGTTTGTCGTGTATATCGGCAGCCTGACGTTTTGTAGAGGCAACGTTTGCAGTGCCAGCCGAGGCGATGCCGTCGTTGCCGCTGGCGCCTTCTGTGCTTGGATCGCGTCGACAATTTTGACGGCTAAGCAAATGATTGTCGGAGGTGTCGAGGCGAGGAGGAAGGCCATGCAGATGAGAGAGGTTTAACGCTGCTGGATATCTCAGTGACACAAGGAAGGGGCATGGACAGAAGACATGGCGCGCGGCCGGAATACTACTTGGAGCATCAGCAGCTTTTCTCTTTCAACCATGTCTGCGTGGGAGAAGGAGGTCTTGATACCGAGGCGACGTTGTTGGAACGGGACGGCAGGTTCTGAGGAGAATCCATTGCTTTGGGACCAATGCTTTGGCGCGCAGCAGCTGCGGGACGGCAAACTCTTTGATCTTTTTTTTCTGCATCTTCAATATATCAGACAAACAGGTTTTGTCTCGCAAGAGAGCTAGACTATGAATAACGACGAATCCTTTGCGGTGCATGTGCCAGACACACGAATATGATGTTGACTTCGCGAGACGACAAAAGTACGGATGTGATGACACTGGTCGAAGACCGTCGATAGCTAACCCGACCCCAATTGGCCGACCCGGGAGCACCAGATAGTGGTGTATTCTTTAACAAAATATGCTACAGTACCCTTCAGATTCAAGCATCCTCGTCCTAACAGCTGTTGGCGTCGCCTGGCCGCAGAGCGCGAACTGGACACGCGATGGCGTGTTCGTCTCCAAGGCGCTGGGCCTCGCGCTTACAGGTACTCGACACCCCCACGTTAACTTATCATGTGTTTTTTTTCCTTCCGAATTTTTACTTCGCGCAACGAGCGCTCGTGACAACGCAATTCGGCTGTCGTTGCCCCTGCAGTGACGTGGGCCGACTGACTGATGGTTTCGCCTCGTGCGTTAGACAGGAGCCTGATCCGACTACCAAGTCGAGAGCTGTACGGATCCGTACCCATCTACGCTACTACTGTGAGAGAAAAGAAGGATTTCGCCCCAGAAGAAATCGAGTCATGGCTGGAAGCTGACGATTAAAAAATTGCAGAGCTACACCTTCACTGATTCAGCTCATGGCGCGAGGCTCTTTGGTCTCAAGGAATTTGGCAACATGTACAGCCGTATCATGAACGTGAGACTACGGCATTTCATTTACCCAACCATCCCCCAGATAATTGGTCCGACTTGCTCTCACAGCCCACAGTCGACGTCTTTGAGAAACGTGTCGCTGCTCTCGAAGGAGGCGTGGCCGCCCTCGCCGCCGCCTCTGGTCAAGGAGCCCAGTTCATTGCCATCACAACACTTGCCCACGCTGGCGACGACATCGTTTCCACATCCAACCTGCACGGTGGCACGTATAACCAGTCCAAGGTCTTCCTTCCCCGTCTGGGCATCAAGGACCAAGTTCGTTGACGGAGACGACCCCGAGGACATTGCTGCCGCCATTGACGACAACACCAAGGCTGTCCATGTAGAGAGCATCGGCAACCCGCGCTACAACGTGCCCGACCGACCTCGAGGCCATCGCCGAGGTCGCCCACGACAAGGGCGTAGCGTACCTCTGGTCGTGGACAACACCTTTGGAGCAGGCGGCTACTTCATTCGACATCGTGGTGCATTCCGCTACCAAATGGATTGGTGGACATGGCACCACCATTGGACCTCGGCGCCGCGCTGAACCCCTTTGCCGCCCAGCACTTTTTTCTACTGCATCACGCGTGGCCTTTGATCCTGCCCATATCAATGAGTTCGACGGCCAGACGAATATGCAAAAGATTCCCCGTGCGTGGCGACGCAACAGAATCCGATCCATGCTGATCTTCAGACGAGACGCCAAAAGAGCAACTGTACAAGACGATGAATCAAATAAATTTCGAGACCTGAAACTGGGTCATTTCGTGCGTATTTCCTTGTGTAAATAGAAATCTCACGATACGTGGAAAAGCATCTCAGGGGTCAGTCGGCTTTGACCAGAATAAGGCAATTGGAAAGACAAAAAAAAGTTCCCCAGGGAGCATCTAGAGGTGCGAAACAATCCCTGCAAATCGGAATTATGGTCGAGGGATAGTTTAGAAGAGTAGAGTAACAAGAACAGAAATTTGACCTCAAAATTTTGAGGCATTTTTTTGGCTGGTGCATTAAAGCTCAAAAGTCCAATCCCGCTGGGGCCTCTTTTCTGCTCTGCTTGGGTATTTCGAAAATGTTTCGAGGATTGAAGGAGTGTCCTGAAAAAGATATATAGGCCCTTTTTTTCCCGCTCACTATCTACACTATCTACAGGTGGTCGGTGAGTGGCCGGGCGACTTTTTATTTTTGTCGCTTCCACGATTGGCACTTGTTAGATAGCTCCAGTCGGATAAGCACTGCCAGGAATCATTCCTAGCATGCCACGATTGGGGCCTTGCCCTCGTGCACCGGGCAGTTGGAAGTCTGGATTGTTGTTTAACAGCACATCTTGTCTTTGCTGCTTCATCTGCACTGGGCGACGGGTAGGAGGGCCCTGATTCGGCATCGGTGGTTGAGGCTCCCAACGTGGATTGACGCCGCGTTGAGATATTGACGTAAAGTTGGAGCGCTCAGATTCGGCTGGGCTACGTGCTCCGCCAACGACGGCATGAACGTCCTCGTAAACAGGTTCATTGAGAGGAGGATGCAGCATAGGTCCCCCGTGGCCGGTTTGAGGAGGTGGCCCCCCGTCGAATCTGGGGTCGATATCTTCGTAATAATCACTGCGTGGGCCCATCCTAGCAACGGGCATGTTCGGATTGGAATGCTCAGGGGCGGGTCTGAACGAGCGCGCTGGAGATGCCGCACGGGGAGAGTTTCTTCCCGAATCCTGGTTCCATGCTGCCCGTGGTGGGGCATATTGCCTGTCGAATTGTCATCAGCATTGCTTTGGCGTCCATGTACGTGTATCACGAGTGTTGCTATAGCTAGGCTGTGCTCTTGATGTAGACATACTCATCTGTACTGTACCTGCTTCCCTCGCTCAGGACGGTGTCCCGTCCACCGCCCACCATGGCGCGATCTTGTTGCAAGCCAACCATACCGGCAACATCCGCGTCGCTATCTCGAAGCTGGTTATGATGACCAAAGGAGTTTGGTGGAGCAAGAGGAGCTGCATCCATTTCGATGGCCGGGCCACCACCCATAGCAAGACCAGGTAGTGGTGGAGGTGACTCTGCGCGCGGGAGGTCGTAAGCATCTACAGCCGAGCCATTATTATTGCTGTCATTCCACCCGCGGTCTGACGATGTTTGTGCATGTTGAGGTTGTACGTATTGCATGTACTCTTCTTCGGATGGTCGACGATCATATTGGCCCGGGGCCACGTTCCCGTAGGCAGCAACTGGAGGGGGGCCTCGTCCTCCTCTCATACCTCCGGGTCCAAACGCTCCTCGCGGCGGAGGCCCGTAGCCACCTCGTCCACGAGGTCCTCCCCTTGCAGGTGGCGGACCGTAGCCTCCCCTTGCAACACCTCTTCCTCGTCCCGCTGCACCATAGGCATCGAAGCCGCCTCGGACATACGGACCTCCTCGGCCACCGCGCTGGTTCCCACCCCGCCCTCTTCCGTTCGGTTGGGATCCAAAGGTACCAGGCGCGCCATTTTGAGGGTTTCCATACCGGTCGCGGGATGGCGATGTTCCGGAAGCAGCCAAGTTGGCGGCGTCGCCCATAGGCGCCAGGTCCATGGGTTTCTCCACGGGACTTCGCTGGGTCAGGGGAATTCGCTCATCACTGACTTGATCGTCTTTCCCCTGACTGTCGAATGTAGCAAACGTCGGCAGGTTATCCCTATCTCCAGGATTTCCTCCACTGACACCTGGAACGATAGGCCTATCGGCCATGACTGGTGCCGGCTTGAATTGTCCCTCTCTGTTGAAGTAGTTCTCGCCGCTCATCTCGGCGTTTTCCGCGATGCGTTTTTGCCGGGCCTTCCTGCCGACAACTGAGCGTTGCAGGCCGCAAGTAGCGATGGCACAGACAGCCAGGATGATGGTCGATGCCAAGACCATATACGAACCCCATGCCATATGGGGGATGAACAGCAGTACATCGATGACGAAGGCAGCCAGGCAGACGAGAAAAGTGAGCAAGGTGAAGATGAAGACAACCAGAAGAAATCTGGCAGAGTGTGACGAACTGTGCATGTGAGTAGCAACGGCTAGACAGAACATGATGAGAGTAAGTAGGGCAGCCACAGGGTGGATGACAAGAATGGCAGATAAAGTATGTCGAACCGAGCTCGGCAGGTCGAACTGTTGAGTTTCATCGCTCAATACGCCGCCTGGAGTACATTGATACAATATCTCGTCAGTGACTAGCCATCTGCAACGTCGTCCACAAGGAGGCATGACAGCGCGCAGAATGATGATCAATCGTACCTGATGGATAGCCCAGGCCAATTTTCGAACAATTGTCGCCCTGACAATAGCCAAACACGCCGTACTTGACATTTTTGTTTTCGCCGAGGGGAACGAATTTGGTGACTGGGATGGATATGACCGACAAGAGGAGCATAATAAAGGCGGCGAACAGCAGCACCGACAATGGTGTTGCCGGTCGCAGCATGACGACAACAGCGAGCTACGCTAAGAGACGGAGGCTGATTGATCGGGTGGTAGATTCACGGTCGTCCCAGGTCGAAGCAGGCTGCTTTGGAGTCGCAGTCGTCCACGGGCGCCGGACAATCAGAATTCGTCAGCGTTTTCGCTAGCCATGGGGGGGATCTGCGTAAAGGACAAAGGACAAATGGTGCGACGTTGCCGGGTCGAAATGGAAAAGGGGGAGGATGTCGACTCTGCTCCCGACGATTGCAGCAGTGGAAGTCAATCCAGCACTAGGTTCTACGTTGTGTGTCGGCCGTGTCGCTGAAGGGAGATGCACCGCGGAGTCGCTATGGAAGGAGTTGGTTGGAGTTGGTTGGAGTTGGTTGGAGTAACGATGCTGTGAGGCGCAGGGCAGACAGGACAGAAGAGAATGAATGGCATGGCACGATGGCGCGCGGAACAATGGGGGGAGGCTGCCCCGGCCGGTGCTGTGGGGTGCTGCGTGGGTGCTGCGTGGGTGCTGCGTGGGTGCTGTGGGTGCTGCGTGGTTCGCTGTTGTCGCATCAGTGCTTGCTCTGGTCTGTTGTGTCTCACGACCGACCGACCGACCGAGGGCATTGGCATTTTGCATTGGCATGGGGGCATTATGATGCGCTTTTCGCTGTTGTCTTTTTTGTCGCCATATACTTCGTACCTCCGGGAGTACTCCGTATTGCTTCACGTTTTACGTCTGTATGTGTTACTCCGTATTACGTTTTGGTTGTTTGTTGGCTGCGTGTGAGAAGTTGAGAAACTGATGGGGTCGTCAGATGCTGCTAGGGCCCCGGCCCCATCTCACAGCACAGCACCAAGCACTAGAACTAGTCACCCGATCCCCCCCTGGCACGAACTGACATGTTGAGCATGAAATCCCAGTTGCAGGTACCCGACCCCGGCTGATTGGCCTATGAGGACGCCGCTGGCCCCTGCTGCCCCTACTAGCCCCATCCATCTCTGGTACAGGCAGGGGGGGAGGGGGGCCTCATGAATCATCAGGCTCACGGGTGGCCAGGGTCTGACGCAGCAGCTTGCTGGACGGGCAAACGGGCTGACGGGAAAGCAAATGAGCCCATCGATGATCGCAGTCCCACTTCCGCCACTGTTATCCATCAATGAAGCTGCAAGCTAGCCAAGCCGAGCCAAGCCGTCCACATGCTCCGCTCGAATCCGCCTCCAATTAAAGAACAGTCTACCGAGTACCGAGTCATCTCAGCCTCTGGCTAAAAGCCAAGTTTCAATGTTGCGGCGATGAAGTTGATTGGCCATGGACGCGGCGCCGTCGTTCAAGCTTTCAATCACTTCTGGACGCCATCTGAGAAACGAAACGAATCGTGGACACGGATTCCATTCTTGGCCACACGTGTGGAGACCTGAGATTTACAGTGGGGTGTGCCTCCGATGACAAAACAAACGTCTGACAGGGAGACGAAAAAATAACCCCAGCTGTCCCATCAACGTCGTTCACTTGCCCTTCCCTCCATCGCATCACCCAAGTGCCCGCCTGCAACTGCAACTGGTCCAAACCGGCGCATACACGGGCCGGGACAGAAAGACGTGATCCTGCCCAGCATGCTTCGCCCAAACATGCTGCACCTCTCGACGAGAGCGGTTCCCTCGTCAGTAGGAGCTTGTCGTGTGCGCAGGATAGCTCTTCGCAATGACGCCTCCGGTCGTCGAAATCCCGACTCTGCCCCATGCCGCCGACATGTGCAGAGCTCTGGCGCCTTCCAGCCTCTTCGTCCGCCGTCGCCAGAAGAGCTCGGAGCCCCGCGAGCTGCGAAGCAGTACAAGAAGGGGAGAAAATGGACACGATGGCTGGCGGTAGCTCTTGTTAGTGGCGGCACGATCTACGTGGCCGATCGGCAGATATATGCCTCCGGGTTTGCAAGAACGGTGCGCACCTTCGCAACCTCGTTGCTGGTTGCGCTCGACTACAAGATAAATTTTGGCACAGAGCCCGTCACTACGGGCTCTGTGCCGGAGCTCCACGCTCGCAACGCAGAGAGGCTGTTCGATCTGCTTCGCGCAAATGGAGGCCTATACCTCAAGATTGGCCAAGCGATTGCCATGCAGAGCGCAATCTTGCCGCCCGAGTTCCAGAAGATGTTCAGCAGGATGTTTGATGATGCGCCGCAAGACGACTGGAAGGATGTGGAGAAGGTGATTCGGGAGGATTTCGGCAAGAGCGTAGAGGAGGTCTTTGGCGTGAGCTTCACGGGCGAGGATGGCATGGGCGTCATGGAGCGCAAAGCCAGAGCGAGCGCCAGTGTCGCGCAGGTTCATTGGGCGAAATTGCCTGACGGCCGCGAGGTAGCCATCAAGATCCAGAAGAGAGAGATTGCGAAACAGATTGCCTGGGACCTGTGGGCTTTCCGGTAGGTCAGCAAGCAAGAAGTCCCAATGCACTCATGCGGCTTTTGGACATGTGAGCTTGCCAATGTCTGATTCTTGGGTTATTAGGACTGTCACTTGGATCTACTCGAAATGGTTTGATCTTCCCCTCTATTCGCTCGTGCCCTTCATCACAGAGCGCCTGGAACTCGAGACAGACTTTCTGAACGAGGCGAAGAACTCGGAAACCATGAGGGACCTTGTCAACGCCGAGAAGAGCCTCAGGGGCCGCGTGTACGTGCCCGTGGTGTACTCGGATCTCACCACCCGCCGGGTGCTCACCACAGAATGGATTGAAGGCGTCCGGCTATGGGACAAGGGAGCCATGACTTCGCGATGGCTCGGCGGTCACGGCAAGGGCTCTCCAGGTGCCAAATCCCCGCTTCCGCCACTGGACATGGACAAAGCACGACGAGAGCTCCGCACGCAGCCGTTCCGGGAGAACATCAAGCCAGAGCGTCAGGAGTGGAAGGGGGCACGGGGCCGGGGCGGACTCGGTCTCTCGACCAAAGACGTCATGACGACCATGATCGATCTCTTCTCGGCCCAGATCTTCAAATGGGGCGTCGTCCACTGCGACCCTCACCCAGGCAACATCTTCATCCGACGTCTCCCCAGCGGCCGCGCCGAGCTCGTCCTCATCGACCACGGCCTCTACGTGTACATGTCGCCCAAGTTCCGCCACCAGTACTGTACCTTTTGGAAAGCCCTCATGACCCTGGACAACAGGACCATCGGCCGCATCACCTCCGAGTGGGGCATCAAGGGCGCCGATTTCTTCGCCAGCGCAACCCTCATGCGTCCCTACGAAGGCGGAGAAGGCACGTCTTTGCGCGAGAAACTGAACAAGGAGCTCGGCGGCAAGACCCCCGAGGAGAGACACTACGCCATGCAGAGGCTCATGAAGCAAAGTGTGCGGGACATGCTCGCCGACGAGGAGAAATGGCCCAAGGAGCTCCTCTTCATCGGCAGAAACATGCGCATCGTCCAGGGGAATAACCAGTACCTCGGATCTCCAGTCAACAGGGTGAAAATGATGGGCGAGTGGGCCAGCAGAAGCCTTTTCCAGGACAAGAACCTCCCCTTGCCGCAGAGACTGACCTACGCCTGGAGACACGTGCTCTTCAAGCTGGTCATGTCTGTGACGGACGTGGCATTCTACTTCTTCAAGCTGAGGCAGTGGCTGGGACTCGGCGGCGGCATGGAGGACGAAATGGAGAGTCGAATGCGCGGCATGGCGCAGGACTATGGAATCGAGCTACAGCACGATGTCTTTGACGGCTGATGAGATGACGGCTGATGAGTTGACGACTTGTTGCAATTTGCGCAGCACAAGTGGATAGCATATCGGCCGACGAAGGGTCTTTTTTATATCGAGACAGTCCTTCCTTTTTTTTTTTTTTTCCCTCTCTCTTAACTACTTGTTTTTGTTTTCTCCGTTGAGCGATGGCGCAAATCTAGGCAACTTTTCTTCCACGAGGCCTGTACGAATATCGGGGATGCATACGGATGTAGTGTACTGAAGGGGGGGGGGCATGCATGTTGTATAAGTAGAAGCGGGATAGACTACATAGTGCTCGGCTCCATTACCAGTCTCTGACATTTGTTCTTCTAGCAAGGTCTTGTCCTTTTATTCTTGAAAGTCTTTATTAAAGTATATAAAAAGGGTTTATATAAGTTATACCACTACTTTCCATGTCGATGGTTTTTTTTTTGGCACGTATACACTGCAATGTGCATGATGGCTGTAACTAAGAGGGGGACTTTTCCCCCTTTAAGAAGGAAACATGCGGCGACAAAGTGAGCTCTGTTACCATCCTCCTTGGATCCATTCTCCACACAACAAATTTTTTTTTTTGGTCTTGGAGAGAAATTGCTCCGAATGCGGACTACAGCTTCTTGATATGACGCCCGTTGGGTTGGATAATGCCGCAGAGTCGGACCTACTCGACACCAACCAAGGATGATACATTGTCATCATCGTATCAGCTCGCGGGTCGCCTTCTTCCATCGTCACAAACCTGCCTACGGGCCTATTCGCTGCAGGGAGGAAGGCGCACTGGACATGTACTCCGTAATGTTCTTCATATTAGGTGGCGGAATAAAGGATAAAACTTGCCAGGCTGTCTGCAAGCCCTGCCCGTTTCAGGATCTGTCAGTTGGGGGGGGTCCTTTTTTGGCCGCAGGGGTTGCAATTGGCTCCATGGGCGTTTCGGACATGTACATATCAGAATTTTTAATTTTTTGCAATGCCCGAATAGAACATGGGTTGACTCAATTGGTGACGCA
Source organism: Epichloe sp. AL9924 (assembly GCA_000729825.1). NCBI lineage: Eukaryota > Fungi > Ascomycota > Sordariomycetes > Hypocreales > Clavicipitaceae > Epichloe > Epichloe sp. AL9924. Next base: position 14,724 of record JFGW01000414.1, read on the forward strand.
GGACCTGACACTTGGCGATTGTAGTGGGTGCACGAATTGATGTGCGTTGGGCACGTGACTTGGAAAAGATATCCCCTAGCAGGATAAAGGTATAGAAAAAAGGATTGAATTAAAGCTATCTTCTATTATACAAATAGAAGAATAAAAGCTTCTCTTTTATAGAGAAAGCTATTATATTAGAAGTTATATGCTTCTAATATGATTTATTGCGTTTAGTGACGTGCATTTTTAGCTCCCCTAATATAGTTATAAGCGCATATTATTTATTATAGACGCTATATCTACTATTAGGTAACATACCCCCTAGTTAGTATTAAGGCTATTAAGATTACTAACTATTACCTTATCTAGTAAATATATAGTTTTTAGTAGTAGGTGAATTTATTATAAAGTTAAAGTAAGCTCTCTTACTTTTATACCTACACTCTCCCTAGTAAAAGCTATTTTAATATAATAGTTATAGGCTTCCTTTTCTTACCTTTTTATTATACTTTTTATTAACTATCCCTATATTTTAATTAATATATCTCTTTATATATTAGCTTAAGTAAAGGAGGAGGCTAGCTCTTAGGAGGGCTTAACTACTCCTAAGCATAAGCTTTATATTACTAATACTTTAGCCTTAAACTTTTATTTAAGCTTTAGTATAGCTTATAATAATCCTTTTATTCCCCTAGCTAGCTCTAAGTAGCTTACTAGTAAGTTATAATCTCTTATTAAGGCATAAGGAGAGTGCACTATATATATACCTTTATAAACCTTATATCCTATTAGGGCCTAGGTAAGAGGTAGTTATATAAGGCATAATCCTTTATAATCTTTATAGAAGTAATCTATTTATACTAAGCTCTCCTTACCCTTTTACTCTATACTAACCTTATAGCCTAATATACCTAACCCTTATAGTCCTTTATAAGATATTCCCTATAATAGGTATATTTAAGTAAGTATTATAGGTAAGGGTAATTTAGGTTACTACTATAAGGTTAAGTCTAGATAATCTTAGAGATACTACTTATATAAGGTAAGTAATTACTATTATTAGCCTTTATATAATACTTATATTCCCCTTACTAAGTAAATATTATTAGCACTAGATAATAACTCTAAGGTATAGCGCTCTTAATCCCTCTTTTAACTACTCTCTTTTTTATATATTATATAGATAGTAAAGTAGTATTATAAGGCACTATAACTCTAATTAGAACTTATTATAGAGCTAGATTTTATATATAAAGAGGTTATTACTTTAAGTAATAGGGCTAAGGGTATTACTAGGGGCTCTTTAGTAGTAAATAATAAGAAAGTAACTAAGGTAATAGTATATCTTAAGAAGGTTATTTACCTTCTTATATAAGTCCTTTTCCCTTATGTTTAGAACGGCGTTTATATGTGTTTTTTTTGTATAATAGTATTTAGTATTTAGCGTTTTACTAATTATATTTGCCTTAGTAATGCTTTATTTACTAAGGAGGGGGTCTTTATGTATTTCTAGGGTAATTAATTTTATACCCCCTTATTAACATGCCTGTGATTTCTTAATGATTTATACGCTTTAAATATCACGTAGTGTGTGTAAATCCACTAGACTAAGTATTAATCTAAAGCGTTTAAAGTGCTAATAATTTAATGCTTTTATAAACCTATTAGTAAGTATCTCTACTATTAGTAAATACATAATTTTAAAGCTTCCTTTCTTAAATTCCTGCTTTAACTATATATTATAAATATTAATATAATGTAGTTAAGTGTTTAATTACTTACTCTTATTTAGTATAAGCTAAATTATTTATTAATTATTATAATTAATAATCTAGTCTTTATAAGTATTAAATTTAATATCTCTAAATAGGCGCTAGAGGCTTATAGTCTCCTTTGCTGCCTATTATAAAGTAAGTAATTTAGCCTCTATTATAGATATTATTACTATTATTTAGCGCATAGCTTTCTAGATAATAAGTCTACTAAAGAGAGTAATTAAGTATCTTTATAATGATTTATAAGTCTTAAGATTATCTATAAAGGAGGCGTTACTTAAGATTTAAAGAGCTTAAAGTTTAGTAGTTATACTATAGTATAGCGTGAGTTTACTTATAATAAGCAAATAGCAGATAGCTTAGTTTACTACCTTTATATGCTTTAGTCCTAGATTTATTAGGTATTATAATAGCTTTACTACTATAAAAGCTATATTAGGCCTAATTATAATTATAGTATATAGGATTAATCTAATCTTTTCCTAGTAGATCTTTATTACTTACTTCTTAGCTTTACCCTTAAACTTATAATACTTTACTACTAGGATTAGTATAGTAAGGAAAGTACTTTTTCTTACTTACCTAAATTTCTCCCTAATCTTATTAATATATGCCTTATAACTAAGATACACCCTCTATTATGCTTAATCTCTAATAATTTAGATCCCTAGGAAGAATCCTACTTTACCTTTCTTATCTAATTTATATACCTCCTTTAGGCCCTTAGAAATGCGGTTAGTAATCTCTTTATTATCCTTATAAAACGCTATAAGAATATTATTTATAAAGAATATAAGGAAAATAGTCTAATCTTTTATATAGAATAAGTAAGGCTTCTCTTTACTTAATTTAAGCCTAAGCTTCTTAAGTAACTTACTTAATTCCTTAAACTATAGTTATAAGGAGTCTCTTAATCTATAAAGGGCCTTAAGTAATTCTATATATTCTCTAAGTATTATAAAGCCTTTAGGGAGTTTATATATTATAAGTGTTTTATCCTTTCTATGTTTAGCGTAGAGAAAGGTATTCTTAATATTATACTACCTAGTCTCTAAGTTAAATCTAGTGACTAGAGCTATAAATATATAGAATACGTGCGTAGTAAGCGTTATAGTATAGGTATATTTAATTATAGAGATATCTTAGAGGTCTTTGCGCACGCATAAGCACGCTTTATAATAGACTAATATCCCCTTCTTATTAAACTTATAAGAAAACACCTATTTTAATAGTAGTAGCTTTAAATAAGCTATAGAATGCTTTATCTACTACTATATTCCTTATTCTTTTAGCTTATTAATCTCTTTATTTATTACCTTTAACTATTCTTCTCTAAATAAATAGTCCTTTACTTTCTTCTATAACTTTAGAGGTTTAGTAAGGTCTAATTAATAAATAGTCCTTACCTTTCTCTTTAGGTTAAGGTATAATCTATTTTCTTTATTATAATGCATATTAATTACTAAAAACACAGTTTTATAGCGCTTAAAATCCTAATCTCCTAGAAAGAGCTTATAAGGGTCTCCCTCCTTAGTCTTCCTATACTTAATAAAGAGATCCTTTAGGTCCTAGAGGCTGTTAATAAAAGCTTTATTAGGTCCTTTTCTCTTTCTCCCTATTAGCTAAGCGTAAGAAGGAACATTGCCCTATACTCTCTTTATTTATAATCTTAAGCTTATTTACATACCTTTATGTGTAACTATTCTAAGACTTTATTCTACGATTTCTAGCTATATAGCTAGAGCTCCCTTTAAGCCCTCTGCGTAGGTAGCTAGTCTAGCATTTGCTCCTATAGTTTATCTTATTACTAGTTTTTCTCTGCTTTATTTACTAGCTTAGGTAGTTAATTGCCTATTAAGTTATTAATAACTTAGTCCTTAGTATTATATGCTTAGTGTTCTAGAACCTTATAAGGATATTAGCTCTCCTAGGCCCTTATAGTAACATCCTGCTTACTACTTATTAGATCTATTATTATATCACTTTCTTAAGCGTATAAATCTAGAGTGTTATACTTCTTTTTTGTTAGGAGCGCAGAGGTCAGAGACAGGACGTTCATGATAGTAAATCTTCGGAGAACCTTTAGGCCGCTCTAATAATAAAGAGGCTAGCTAGCTACAAGATAGCCACGTGTTCGTTAAGCGGGGTATTTATTAAGGATAGCGTATATTATATATAATAGGTTAGAGATTAAAACCTTTATGCACTAGGCCCTAGCTAGCATCTTTCTAGTGGCAACTGCGAATCTTAGCCTTCACTTCGTTTATATCAGACCTAGCGGTACAAGCTCTCATAAAGGCTTGAAACAATTAGTTCTCCCTTTGCCTAAGATTTAGCAGAGTTCTTGTCGCTTCCAAGCACCTTATATTCTTATCTATTGTTCTAGTCTTTAGCTAATTAAGAAAACCTGTCTATATGAGTGACGCGTAATCTACGTGCCTATCCACAGCTACATAACGTATCTATTGTCGCTTCGCATTATTAGCTAGGCAGCTACCTATATATGCTACCTTAGTTATATTATTCCTAAAGGTATAATAGTCTAATTTAAATAATACATTTAAATCTACTAGGAAATTCTAGAGGTTCTTATATATGTCCCCTTTATATATAGGTATTTTTATCTACGTTTTAATAAGACTACTTCACTATATAATTACTACTAAATTACTATATTTTACTAGTAAAACTATAGTTAAAGTTTAAGGGGTAATTATAGGTCCTTAAGGAGGTCTAGCTAATAATAGATTTGCCTTAATCTCCTTAATTTACGCCTTAATTTACAGAATCTCCTATCTTCTTTATGCACATAGTAGCTTAGCTTATATAATCTTATAGCGTCTCTATAACGCTTTATTATTATTATTTGCATTGCCTATGCCTTTATTTAGATTAGGGACTAGTGGCGTTTCTTACACCCTATTATTATCTATTATTCTAGACTATAGGGGTTCTCTATCCTATAACTAATTATCTATACCTTTATTATTATAAGGTGCTAGCGTATTTTATATAGACCTTTACAGCATTAGCTATATAATAATCTAGCTAATAGTTTATTTCCCTTAAAGGTTTAGAGATTAATTTATTATAGCTTATACCACTAGGTCTAATATAAATAAAGGCTAAGATTTATAATTACTACTAGAAAGATACTAGCTAGGGCCTAGTGTATAAAGGTTTTAATCTCTAACTTACTATATACTATCCTTAATAAATACCTTGCTTAATAAACACGTAGCTATCTCATAGCTAGCTAGCCTCTTTATTATTAGAGTGGCCTAAAGGTTCTCCGAAGATTCACTATCATGAACGTCCTGTCTCCGACCTCTGCGCTCCTGATATTTTTACTCTCCTAAGCTTTTAGATTAGGAGTCTCCTACTCTCTAATTACTAGATCTAGTAATAGCTAAGGTGTTTAAAGTCTAATTTACTTATTAAGGTATATAGCTTCTCTTTCCTTTAGCTAAGAAGTCTATAGAGCTTTTACCCCTAAGTTTAAACTCTTAGTCTAATCCTTTTAGGGTTTAATTAGTATAAGGAAAAGATTTAATTCTTTATCTAGTTTAGTGTCTATTTTAAGGGCTTAGAACTGCGTTTTAAGCTTATTAATTAATAGCTTTATTGCGCTTTCCTTAGCTAGATTATAAAAAATTAACTTATTAAACGTAATATTCCTTGTTATTATAACCTTTCCTAGTCTTAGTATTTAAATATAATATATATTAGAGGCAGAGTACCTAACTAGATATCTAATATAGCCCCTAGGATTTGTCTTGTAAAACTGTCTGTGTTTATTAGCTTTATAATCCCTTTAAAGAGGATAAGTATAATAGCTATATATGTGTAACCCGCTCTAATCTAGCCTTAGGTTAGCTATAGGCTCCCTTATTAGCAACTAAGTGTGATGATCTAGGCTTTGCCTAGACCTAGTAATATAGGTGTCAATTGTACAAGTAAATGATAACTTGTACAATACGTATTCTTTTGCTATGGCACAGATGGATTAGGTAAATCACCCACATGGTGGCGCAGGCACCCGCGATGAGCCCTTAGGGCTAGACTATGACATTTGTACAAGTCACCTAAGGTCATAGGTTCAAGCTAGCTGCGTGTACGGAAAAATGTACACTATAGGGCAGCCACAATAGGGCTCTTCCTAGGCTTATAGGGAGAGGGTCCCT
>JFGW01000415.1:0-20648 GCA_000729825.1 Epichloe sp. AL9924
TTATCCACGTGGCCCAAAGGTTCTCCGAAGATCCGCTCTAATAAACGTCCTATCTCTAACCTCTACGCTCCTAACACTACTAGTCTTTAGAGCTTACCTATAGATAATAGATAAGTTATTACTAAGTATCTCTATTATTTAATGGGCTAAAGTAATTTAAAAGGTAACTAATAAAGTTTACTATTACCTAGCTAAAAGGTAAGTTTATAATACCTTTAGCACCTAGAATAGCCCTAATATATTACTAATATATTAGCTATTACTATAGGCTAATATATATATATAAAGAGAAAAAGGTAAATAGTATAGCCCTTATAAGCTACTTATAACTAATAGAGAGACTTATATAGTTACGATACCTTATAGCTTAGCTAAGTTTTACTTTATAGTAATAAAGCTATACTATAAGAACTTATAGTACAAAGAAGGTAAGGAAGTAAAGCCCTAAGACCCTAGGGAAGGTATATTTACCCTAGAGACCCCTTATAAAAAAGAGAACCTTTAGGGGGAGATAAGGATAGCTAGGGAAAATAAGCTACTAAAGAGCCTAGGAGATAAGCTAATAAAGAGTATAAGGGTAAAAGTAAAAGAAAAAGAAGTGCCCTTAGTAAAAAGAAAGTAAGGGAGGCTAAGGAAAAACCTTACTATTTAATTCTATATTAATAAAGGTATAGAAAAGCCTATAAAGGCTTATAAAGCTAAAGTAATCCCTATAGGAAGCTATAGAGTTAAAGACCTTATAGCTTATCTTAAGGCTATAAAAGCAGCCCCTATAGGAAGCTATAGCACTAATAGCCTTAATATAGTAAAAGTAAAGGTTATTAAGGCTAGGGCTTATAATCCTAAGAAAGCTATTAGACTTATAAAACCTTTTATACTTATTAATAAAGACTAAGTGTTAGTACCGTCAAGGCTATTGCAACGTTATGTACTAGTGTAAAAAGGGTCTAATTTAAAGGTATAATAGAAGTTAATTTATAAAGCTATCTAGGGGGCTACGTAGCTATAGGAAAAGGGATTATAAGTTACGTGCATGCCTCGCGTATAGGTGTAGCTAATTATAGGGTGGCATTACCGCACGTACTCCACTTCCCCTAGTGGTTAACCTAATATTAACCTAGATATTATAACACTAGTAACTTCTCTTTTTAGAAAGGAAAGTAAGGTAAAGTAAATATAATTATTAAATAAGAAAAGAAGTGGGTCTTGTTAAAAATAAGACCTATTTTTAGCCCTTTCTAGTTAAAGGACCTTTCTATTACTAGCTTGCATTGCAAGCCTAATAGCTGCACTATAGCTATTAACAGTCGCAAAGGTAGCTATTAATAGCTACAACTGACTGTATAAATAACTAATTTAAATTAATTATGGATTATTTAATTACGTTATAGCTACAAGCATAGCTATAACCACAGCGCTACTAGTAATTAGGTAAGCTAGGGTTATGTAAGTAGGTTACCCTATACGTGGTTTACCCTATAGCTATCTTTAATAGTGATTTTCTCTTTAACTAGAGGTTATATAAAAGTCTTATATATAGCAAATTAAAGCTAGAAGATAGGGCTTTTATTTAATATAGGAATATTTTTTAGACTAAAAGTTAGTGTATATAGGTTACTAGTTTGTATAGTGGTAAGTTAATTTTTTGGATTTTATATATGAATGAATTTTACAGAAAATCAAAAGTAGCTCTTAAGACCTCTCTAGCGGCCTAGATTCACTAATATAGTTAGTGGGTATATAAGAGAAAGAAAATCTTTTTAATCTAGCTAGATAGCTAGGCCTCTTAATCTAATAGCTACATTGCCTATATAACGTCACTAAAATCAATTCTATTAGTATATAAGATATTGTAAAAGTTATTTAGATTGAATTCTATTAGTTAATAACTGCCATAACCTTCCGTTGCGTTGCGTTAAATATTTAACGTGGTAGTTCTATTAGTCCCTGACCGTAGAGCTACACCTGTATAACTGTTGCTAGCCGGCAACTAGCTCCCTACATTTCAATAGATATTAGTAATTATCCCTTTATAAGAAAGGCCCTTACTAGATAGGTAGTTAAGGAAATATTATTTAGTATCTCCTATTAGTATAATAAGGAAAGCTTTGCTAAAGTAGGATCTAGGGAGGTTAATCTAATTATATTTGCTCTTAAAGAGTGTAATCTTAGGCAAGAGGAAATTATATAGCTTCCTACTATAATAGTTACTATCCTTATATATCTTTATAAGTTTAGAGATTTTCTTTATAATTTGCTTATCTAAAGGAGGGTAATAATAGGTAAGTTACTAGGATTAAGCGTGTTAATTATCCTTAAAGTCTTAGAATAATTAAGATTATTATAAAGGTTCTTATAGGGGTTATAAATACTAATCCTATTAGTATTAAGAAGTAATAAAATAAATAGGGTAAATCTTTAGGGTAATAACCTCTAGGGGTTATATTTAAGGTAGCTTAGGAGATTATAACCCCTCTTTTAACTATAGTGTCTTTATTTCTTCTTAAAGCACTTATTCTAATATAGTAGTAATTAGAATTCTAGGGCCTTAAGTAATATAAACACTATTATCTTATAAAGAGCTTTATAATTCCCTTATAAGGTTACTATAGGCTCTCCTAAATATCTCCTTTAACTATCCCTTAAAGTCTTCTTTAAAGTTTTCCTAAAGGTCCTTATCTCTTTAATATTAGTACTTACTAGTATAAATAAACCTAGTAATTTAATTACTTAGTTTATACTATATAGTAGTCTCTAGATTTAGCTAGGTAAGTTCTTTTTACTTTATTATAAGTACTAGAGAGTATAGCTATAGTCTTTTTAGTAATATAGCCTTTAATAGTCTCTTAGGGATTAATTTAGAAGGTATTTAAGGTATCTTACTCTTATAGGAAAGGGCTTAAGAGGTTTATTTTAAAGATATACTACTATCTAATTTTATTCTAGGGAATAAATAGAAAAATAAAAGGGAATAAGTAAAAGGAGCATTATTACTATAATTATAGTAAAACAAATAGCCATATAATAATAGCGTAATTTCTAGGCTCTTTAGGAGGAAAAACTAAACAAATAGCTATATAATAATAGCGTAGTTTCTAGGCTCTTTAGGAGGAAAAACCAAATAAACGCAGGAAATATAGGATTATTATAGTAAATATAATAAGGCAAAAGAAAGGGAAAAATAAGTTATAAAGATAATGTAAACTTAGAGATAACTTAAGAGAGTATATGTTAGTTCCACTAAGGAACGTAGCACTAGTGTAATGTAAAAGGGTTTAATTAAATAAAGTTAATAATAGTTAATAGATAATAGATAGAATAGAAGAGAGAGAAGGAGAGGAATCTAGCTAGGAGGGAAAAGGGGGAAAAGTAGGTCTTGCAGTGCAAAGCCACTATAAGCGGTGCGGGGTTGCTTGTAATATAGCTAATCGCATTGCGTGCATCCCTTTAATAGACCTACCTTTGGCTATAGTTAGACTAACTATTGTCTAAAGGAAGCTACACTAGTAGTCTCTCTTTTCCTTATGGCTAAAGGAGCCTAAAAACGCAATAAAAATTAAATTAAAGGAAAGTGTATATAAGTAAATCCCTTTATAAGAATCCGCTACTCTAATTAGCTAGCGTGGCCTTGGTTATCCTAATTAATCTAGCCGCCTTAATCTATACCTACTAACCTATTATCTTAGTCCTCCCCTTCCCCTAACCTTATAGGTCTCTTAACCTAGCCTTCCACATAAATTATTAATTCGTTTGAATTAATTAAGGTTAAAAGGGTTAAATTTAGCAATGCCTTTATTATTACATTAGCTAGATTATTACCACTATTAATTTACCTAACCTTATAGATCTCCCTTCTCTTATATAACTATTAAAGGGCTATAATATTAATTATTAGCTACTTCTCTTTTATTATGCCTAGCTTTATAAGGCATTTATATAGTAAGAAGGAGTTAGTATAGAGAATTATTAGGATTTAAGGCATCTTTAATTAGTCTATAATTAGGTAAAGAGTTATAGATATTGCGTACGTAATATCCGCGCCTTAAACTATACTATATAGCTTAGATATAAGTGCGCTATAAGTTATATGCTTACTCTTTATAGAGCTATATATAATAATATTACCTCTTAAGGTAAAGGTGTTATTATTCTTTATTACCTTATTACTAATTACAATTATATACCTAATCTGCAAGCTAAGGTCTTTATTATTAGTAAGGGACCTATTTATAAATACAAAGAGCTTTGCCTCCTTAAGAGTTAAGGGAATATACTATAATCCCTACTGCTAATGCTTAATTTACTACTTAAGGCGTTTATTAAGTTATATAATATTATTAGTAAAGGGTTCTTAGTGTTATATAGTAATAGAAAGGTCATAGGATGCCTCTAGCTAGTATACAGTTACAATATAGCTTCCTTAGGCTTATTACTCTACGTAATCTTACTTTACTATTAGTAATTAAGAATTAACTTCCTTAATCTTCTAACTTTAGCCCTTTTAGGTTAGGGTTAGAGAGTTATTAGCATTCTAGGTTAGGATATAGCCGTTGAAAATAAGGGGATTCGTATATTATAGTCGCTGTTTTTCCTTTACTATAAACTTTGCCTTCTAGAGCTCTTTTTCTTCCTTATTAAAGAACTTATTATCGCTAAGACTAAGGGTATTATCTATCTGCATTCCTATAATGCTAAAGAGGTTCTTGTTATTTAGAGTTATAATAAGTAGGCAGGGATTATAGGTTAAAGTTATTATATTAAGATTATCCCTATAATAACAAAAGTACATTGCCTACTAGTGGGTTCTAGCCTTTGCAATCCTATAAAGAGGCTTAATTACCTCTATTACTATGCCTTCTAGAAAGAGGTATATAATTTGCTTAGGTAACCTTATAATAATTAGCCTCTTTAGCTTTATATGCAATTAAACATAGGCCTATGTAATATTATAAATCTAAAGATAGATCCCTTTTCACTTTAATAATAGAGTAATAGCTATAATTAGCTATTAACTTACTTATTATATAGTTAGTGACTACATTAGAATAGACTCCTTGCCCTTATTCCTATAGCCTTATATAATAAGGCAAGACCTCTTATATAGTAATTCCATTCCCTTACCTTTAATCTCTCTAATTATATAAGAATTAAAGATCCTATAGCCTCTATGCTTTACTAGGTTAAAGCTTGTAAATCTAAACATATTATAAGCTTATAAGGCATTAATTTTAGCCTAGTTAGACTACTTAAAGGGCTTACCTAGGGTTATAATCTTTCCTTCTTAGTAAAGTTAAAGAGTAAGGTTCTAATTAGCTTTCTCCTTTACTATAAGGAATACTATATTTAGCATTTCTCTAGCTATAATCTCTTTAATTAACGCCTTCTCTTAGTCTTTATTAATAAGCATAAAAGGTTCTATAGGTCTAATAGCTTTCTTAGGATTATAAACCCTAGCCCTAATAGCCTTTGCTTTTACTATATTAAGGCTATTAGCTTTATAGCTTCCTATAGGGGCTATTTTAGCTTTATAAGCCTCTTTAGGCTTCTTTACGTCCTTATTAATATAGAATTAAATAGTAAGGTTCTTCCTTAGCCTCCCTTGCTTTCTTTTTACTAGAGGTGCTTCTTTTTCTTTTGCTTTTACCCCTATACCCTTTATTAGCCTATCTCCTAGGCCCTCTAGTAGCTTATCTCCCCTAGCTATCCTTATCTCCCCTATACTATAGGTCCTTATAGTATAGCTTTATTACTATAGAGTAGAACTTAGCTAGGCTATAGGGCATCTTAACTATATAGGTCTCTCTATTAGTTATAAGTAGCTTATAAGGGCTATACTATCTACCTTTTTCTCTCTATATATATATATTAGCCTATAGTGGTAACTAATATATTAGCAATATATTAGGGCTATTCTAGGCACTAAGGGCCTTATAAACCTATCTCTTAGCGAGGTAGTAGTGGACTTTATTAGTTACCTTCTAAATTACTTTAGCCTATTAAATAACAAAGACACTTAGTAGTAACTTATCTATTATCTATAGATAGGCTCTAAAGACTAGTAGTATAGGCATAAGGCTATCTAGACCTACTAAGTTATTAATAGCTTTAATAGCTATTTAGAGTTATTGCTTAGGAGTGATCTCTTTACTAATTAAATCTGTGATAATATTATAAGCCTAGCAAAGAGGTCTGTAGTATCTTTTAACCTTCCTAATGCTATTATAGGCTTTAATTAGTATCTTATTAATCTTAATTAACATTAAATAGGTATAATACCTAAATTTAGCTAAGGCAAAGTTATTACTAGCATTATAAACAATCTAATCTAGAGGGCCTAGATAGGTATTTATCTAGCACTCCCTAATTATATCCTAAATATTATAAGCTTTCTGCTTCTTAGGGTTAAGGAATTAAGCTACTTAGAATAAGGTTACTAAATTAACAATATAAAGGACTAGTTAGCTATTAATTTGCATAATATTAATAATAATTTTATAGTTAAAGTTATGGTTATCTTTAAGGTAGAATTTAAAATAGCTAGGAGCTTTTCTATTTATCTAATAATAATAACAGACCTTAGTAAGCTTCTTAATTACATGGCGTTTAACGTTATAACTAGCCTATTAGAGGATCTTTATAAGGCATTAAATTAAGGGGTAACTAAATCTTTAGTAAAGTTAACGAATCTCTCCTTCTAATAGATAGAACATAGCGGTCTCTTTTGCCTCTAGTAGCCACTAAGAATAGCCCTATCTACGTATAATAGGTATAGAATTATTGCCTTAAATTAGTATATTAGTAAGGTTATTTATCTTAACCTTTATAAGGTCTATATTAGTTAGGGAAAAGAGAAAGGGCATAGTAGTATTAAGGACGTAAAAGTTAATTAAACTAAGCTTTATTAGTATATATATTACACTATATATAGTTACTAATCTAGCGCTAAAGTTAATAATTTCTAGGCTATAAGGTTTAATCTCTAATAATAGCATTACTCTTAAGAGGGCTTTTACTTATGCCTAACTAGTAGTTAACTAGCCTAAGGCTCCTATATCTAGTATAATTCCCCTAAAGACTTCTTTAGAATAGTATTCTTTAGAGGTATAATAGATTAAATAGTCCTTATTAGAAGCCTCTTTAAGGTATAGCTCTTACTTAAGCAAGGCGTGTTAAAAAGCCTAATTTTTAAGCATTATAAGTATATTAATATTATCTATTATTAGTAAACCTAAATAGAAGAACTATATAATACTAAGATATGCCTTTAATAGTAGCTTCTCCTTAATATTATTATTATTATTATCTTATACCTAAGTGTAGGTCTTAAGCTATAATTCCTAGTCTTTTACTTCCTCTATCTTATTATTAGTATTACCTTTAAATATAGTAAGGAATACTTAGAACTTCCTTTCTAAAGGAGTTAAGTAATAATTCTTACTAGCTTTGTTACGTGTTGGTTTGGCACGATAGGGGGCGAATCCATCAGAGGGGCTAACGGATTCGCGATTGTAAAGTCATACTAAGTTCACTTGCGTAAGCTACTATTAGGGGTATAGTAAGATATTAGAAGTAAGTTAATTCTGTTCTAGCAAAGTCTAAATCTAGCCTTATATTAGCTACCCTTACGTTCCGCTACATAATAAGTGCTAGGCACGCTAAAAAGATAACTATTCTAGTTATTATTACTTAAACCGCAACTAGATTTAGCCTCTATCTAGCTAAGCTTATTAAAAAAACTTCTATTAAATTTATATAAAGGAAAAAGCAAAGTTAGCATATCCCTTACTATAATTATAATTTCTCTCTTATACTTATAAACTATTATATTAAATAATATATTCTTTCTATCTAATATTAAGTACCTAATCTTTATTATATTTTATTGTTTTCTTTTAGCAAAATATTAAATTCCTTTATTCCCTTATCCTTTCTAATCTTATACTTAGTCTAAATCCTAACTTCCTATCTTACTATACACTATATTTTAACTTTATGCCTTAATGTCTAAATCCATTCCTTTAATCTAGTAATCTAGCAAATTTATTCTCCTTAATTTATAGCTTAGTTACCTTAGTAATTAACGTGCGCATAATAGGTAATATTTATCTTAATATCCTTATTATCCTTTTTCCTAATAATACTAGTAATATTTTACTTATTTCCTATGCTATAGGCATATCTAGTGTTATTTATTAAATATCTATCTAAGCTATCTTTAGACTAGGCTTTCCTAGTAATTTAGGCTTCTTACTTAGTATTACTAGAGGTCCTATCCTACTATAAGGTTACTTATTACCTATTTTTAGTATTCCTTAACGTAATTTGCCTTAATACTTATTAATTTTACCTAAAAATAGTGTTACTAGAACTAGTGTTTACGCTAGTGTCTCTAGAGCTAGGGTTACTTAATTTTGTGTTTCTAGGGTTCTAATTACTAGAATTAGCCTTACTAGAGCTAAATTTATTTTCTTACTATTCTCCTTAAACCTTTTTTACTTATTTATAAGGTTCTTAATCTTTATATCCTAAGCTTATATTTCTTTTAATATTCCTATTACTATAAATGCTAATTCCACTATCTTCTTTTTAAATTTAGTTCTCTTAACTATATCCTATTTTAAAGTCTTAAGTTATTTGTTAATATTAATTAATATTCTACCTAACTTAAAGTTTAAGATCTTCTCTTTCTAGGCTATTAATATATCTATAATTTATTAAAACTTATTCTAGAAGCTTTCTAACTCCTTTTCTATTAATTCTACTAAATTATAAACGTCCTTTAATACATCTTTAGCAACTATATACGCTATTTTTACTTACTCCTTAATTACATTAAAATCCTTTTTAACTCTACTAACTTAATTAATAAGGTTATTAACTTAATTAACTAAGTTATTAATCTTACTTTTCTTATACTATTAAATTCTCTCTTTATCTTATTTTAATTTAGATAATTTTTATACCAACTCCTTCTCTATACTAATATAGAGTAAATCTACCTAACTAATACTAGCTAACGCACCTATAATTATAGCATTTACTACGCTATATTTATCTATAAAATAAAGAGCTAAAAGGTTAGCTTATAGTAGCAGAGATAACATGCTATTATAAGTAGCTATTTACTATCTATGTTTAACTATTACACTATTATAGAAAACTACTACTACTGTTTTTACCTAATTCTTTACTCTTCTAGTTACTTTACACTCTATTAGATTAACTATAGTTTAAAGTACTCTCTTTCCTATCTATTTTACTATTACTTACTTTATAATTAATATAGCCTTCTATTCTTTAAATATAGCAAAAATTTATATAACTATGTTTTACTATAATATAAAATACATATCCTTTAAGTTAACTTCTAATCCACTAGATACTATAGTAGCCCCTTTAAGGGCAAATTTATACGCATAAGCCTAGATTATATATTTAACATCCTAATTACTATTTTTATAACCTAATATAGTATATCTAAATTTACTAAAGTTAACTTCTTTAATGCTTTTTCCTTTATATATAGCATTAAACTCCTCCCTTACTCTCTTATATACTACTACGCTAATATTAGGCATTAGCATTTAAGTGTTAATTCTAGATCCTAGCTTTCTAAATCTAAGATATAATAGTTTAAAGTTAAGCTTCACTATCTGCGCATAAACCTATAATAGTCTAATAAGAAATTCTATAGGTATTTTATTAATATTCTTATTATTTTTGCTTTTAAAACCACTATCCTTATTAAGTTTAGGTTCTAATTCTAGTTTAGGTAATTCTAATTCTAATTTAGGAGATTTTACCCTTAACTATATTAGATTAACTCTTGCTACCTTAACGCTTTCTTTATTTAGTGTACTAATAGATTTATTACCTTTTAACTTTACTTCCGCTTACTTTAACTACTCTCTCCTTATAGCTCTTATATAATTATCTTTAATTAACTCTTCTATTATTTATCTACGCTTCTCCTACTCTATATCTAAATCTAATGCTTTACTTATGTAATTATTATTATTATTATTACCTTATTCCTTAGTTTTAACTATCTTTTAAATAACCTTAGCCACTTAACTAACGTTTTTATCGCACCCCTCTACTAGTTATAATAGTGCGTTTACCTTATCTTATCTTATTCTTAGTTTATCTAAGTGCTACTACTACTATAATTATGTAATTTATTATATAGGGTGTAAATATTTTTGTAGTTAATTACATTATTTTACTTAATTTAAATAGTGTTTAAAAAACTTTATATTCTTATAATAGGTTACAGTCCCTAGTTTTACTAAAAGCTTATTAATTTACTAGATATATTTAATTCTTTCCCTATTAGTTATAGATTATTACTATGCTAAGTTAGTAACTATTAGTTCCCCTAATATCTGATTTTATTCTATTATAGCTAGGATCTAAATGCATAGATATGCTGCCCTTATTTGCTTGTAAATTGTTTAGTCCTATATATACACCTTGTTATTAAAGAGAATAAAATCTAGTATAGCTTCTTAATTAAAATATAGATTTGCATAATATCTATAAAACTTATATTTAACTTCTAGTATAATGGTTTTGTTTTTTACTTAGTAGTTCTTATAGTTATTATAATTCTATATTTCTTATAGCTAGTTTAGTTTTATATACTATAGTTTTTAGAACTCTCTATTATCTATACTATTGTCTTTAGAGTTAAGTGCTATTAAGCAAAAATAAGGCTAGAAATAAATTTAACTGCGCTCCTACTAGATTTAACTACGCTAAGCTTATAGTGGTTTTAGGGATAATATAAGGTTTAAGTAAGGGGGCTCTCTTTTAGTTAGCGTAAAAAGGTAATATATATAAAAAGGTTTAATAGCTTTAATCTAGCCTATTAAATCTAATAGCTTGCTATTGCCTTTCTTCCTTTACTATTACTATTCTATAGGCGAATTAAGACCTTTCTTTATATATTCTTTTCGCTAATTAACTAGGTTCTTCTTAAGATAGTCTTTTACTATCTTAGCTATATTAACTTATATCTTGCTTTTGCTTATCTATTAGTTATCTTTAGCTATAAATCCCTTCTATTAGATAAGGAATTCTACTCTTATAGTCTTATTTTATTTAAAGATCTTAATGTAATACCTATAGATTTATTTAATTTCCTAGTAATCCACCTCCTTTAGATTATTAAATGTAATTAGTAGTAGAGCTAGTTCTTCCTTACTAAATAAATCCCCTCCTTACGCTAGCTTCTAGATCTATATAACTAATATCACTAGATAGACTTACGAATCTAGGGGGAAATCTAATTAATATGCTAATAGGTTTACCTTTTCTAGTACCTTATATAGCCTTACCTTCTACAGTAACTATTTTTTCTTAGGCTTCCTAGGTAATTTATACCCCTTATATAATTATAAATAAACTATATCTCCTACGTTAATATTAACTAGTTTATGGCGGTTATTATACTAAATTTTAGCAAGGGTAGCCGCTATTATAATCGCTAATTAAGCCTTATGCTAGTATAGCTTTTATAGCACCACTATATTATTTGCGCTAGCTCTAGTGTTAATTATGTTATTTAGAGAGAGAAGGTTAACAATGCTTAAAGGATAGAATTTATATAATAGCTTATTAGAAGCCTATCCTATACTTACTGCTATAGTATTATTTAGTTAATATTACAGTGCTAGGAGTAGTAATATCCACGCTATATCTAGGTCCATTACTATATAATATTATATTATAATTATTACTATCTAATTTTTCCTCTCCGCTATTCTATCTATTTAAGGGTAATACGCTATACCTATAAGAAGTCTAACTCCTACGTGCCTAAATATTTCTTTCTATATATTAGATATAAATTTAGGATCTCTATTACTAATAATTTGCCTTAGTAATCCCTAGTCTATAATATATAAGGCATAAAGGAGTAATTCTACCTAGATTTCCGCCGGATATATAGTATATCCTAGTATTAGAAGGGTTCTTTTACTAAAAAGGTAATTTACTAGATATAATAAGTTATATGTTACATATCCTTCTATTTACCATATTATATTAGCAGATAATACCTCTAGTATATCTATAATAAAATTAAGTGAAATTATATAAAAAGGTATTAGTTTTAACTATAAGGGTTATAATTCTTCTAGTGGTTTAAAACAGTTAATTACATTCTCCTAGCATACTATATAATAGGCTATATAGTCTTAAATCTATTAGCTTATACGCAGAAAACAAACTAATTAGAGCTTTACTACTATCCTAGTAATTCTAAAATATTAATATTTATTATAAACTAATTATAGTATAGATTTAACCTCTATTATAGGAATATAGAGATAGAAAAATCTATCTTTACTATAGTAATATAATAGACTATCCTCGCGTAAATCCTATCTATATAAAGGAATTTTTGGTCTAATTCTAGCGTTTTTTGCCGCTTACCTTTCTTAGTATGCTCTTATAGCTATAATAATCTAGCTAAATTTTTAATTAGACTAATACCCCTAGATAATCCTAGCCTTAAGGTTATTATCTATAATTATAGTAGCAATGTATTCCTCTGTAATAAAATACACACTTATATCTAATTTATTATAGTAGCTATTCTACGCTACCTCCCTATACATTACCTCTACTAGTAATCTTAAAAGCGTATCTAGCATAACGTTTAGCACTCCTAGTATATGCGTTACCTTTAGATTAAATTATAATAAGTAATTCGCGACTTTAGCTAGTTTTAGATTAGCTGTATCCAAATCTATTGTAGATAATAATATATACTTAATAATCCCCTTTGCTAGGGAATAATTAGTTAAAATATTAACTATAATGCTATTAGATTAGACTATCTTTCTTAGCTTTCTAACGCTTTACATAATTACAGCTACTTCTGCCTTAGTTAAGCTATAGCGTTTCTTAACGCTTAATATTACCCTCAAGAGAAATAGAATTAGCTATATCTAGTTATTCTTAATATCTCTTCTAGGAATACTTTAGCTATCCTATTTCTCTTATAATTAGAAGGTATATAGTCTAAATCCTTCCTTATAGGTATTAATTTTAAGGAAAAGTAGCTTACTTAGATTATAGTGCTATAGGGTCTGTTTCTCGCTTAGAAATACTTTAATATCTTTAAAAGCCTTTTTCTTATCCTCTATTAGCAAAAATGTCTTTTACTATATCTTCCTTTTCTACATTAGTTTTAAGATCCTAGTGATTTTTTTGTCTTTTTCATGGAATTCCTTTAATAATGCTATCTTCTATACCTATAATAGTTAGATCTATATGTTAAACTACGGAATTCTATTGCAAAGAAATCCGGCTATTCTAATAAAGGTTTTAAGACTTAACAGGTTAGTTAGGAAGATTATTTTTCGAAATGCTTTTAGCCTATTATTTGTGTTAATAATTCTATTGCTATTAATAACGAAACTAAGTAATTAAATAGCGGGGTAACTAATAAAAGACTTCTTAGCTATAATTATTATCCTATTTTCTTTAAGGATCTTAAGTATAATATCTAGATACTTTAAATATTCCTTAATACTATCTAAAAACACAATAATATTATTAATATAAACACAAATAAAGTGCTTATACTTCTAAAAGAGTTAATCTATAAATTATTAAGTAAAAGCAGGGGAATTTTTAGAACCTATTAGTGCTACATTTAATGCTTTAAGACCCTAATTTAATATTACTACTATACAGGCTTAGTGGTCTCTTCTAATTAGTAGTTAGTAGAAAAATCCCATTCTATTAAAGAGAGAAAAAACCTTCTTACTATAAGTATTATCTATAATATTGCTTTAGTCTAGCAGGGGGTAGATATCTAGCATAGCTACATTATTAAGCGGTCTTATATTAACTATAACTCTTCCTTTCCTTTCCTAGCTAGTTTCTTACTAAACTATAAACACTAGACACGCTATTACCACTAGCTTATCTAGATATAATATCTTCCCTTTAAGGTAGAGTTTATTATATACTTTATTAAGTTTACTCGTATCCTATCCTCCTAGCCTATACAGCTAGATTAGTCTTATTTAATGTTACTATCTATTAACTAAGTTAATCCGTATTTTTTAATCTTTAGGCATAAGGACAATACCTCTGTTACAATAAATATTATATTTATCCGTGAGCTAAACAAATTCGCTTATAGCATTATAATTAATATTAGTAAGTCGCACTCTAAATTTATTTATAATATATAGAATTTCTTCTAGATACAAAATCCTATATAATAGCACTCCTACATTAACCTTCTTTAGGTTAAGCTTATCCTTCTCCTTGTTAGATTTGTTACTATCCCTATCTGTGTCTCTTATTTTTTCCACGATATCCTTACTAAAATAAGTATAATATACTAAAGGATTATTAATTATATAATTAGCATTAACTTCGCTAGCTGCTATTAGTTATATAACTTTCTTATGCTTATAAATAATAATAGTTTTATTAGTAGCATTATGCGTAATTATTTAACCTAGGCTAGATCTATTAAATAAAGTATTAGGGAAATATTCTAAATATAACTATACATAGTACACACTTATTTCCTAATTCCCCTATACTATCTTCTACGTAACTAGTACATACACGGTTCCTTTTAGTAGAATTAACACTATCTACGCTATAACTACCCTTTAATAGGGTACTTTATTAGCTAGCTAAAAAATCTCTACTAGTACTATTATACTATGAACTAATCTAAAAACTACTTTAGGGTTTACAAAATTAATCTTCGCTCTATATTTATAAAGGAAATTCATTCTAAGTAATAACTTAGTCCTAGATTTAGTATTATGTCCGCTATAACCATAAAATAACCGGCAATTTCGGTTCTATATGCCATTCCTAGAATATAAAAATCAAAAGTGGCTGATTCTGTGATATAAAAGGCTAACTTAACTCTAGACACAGGCTTAGGCTCTTGCGTTCCCTATTTTACATTTAACCCGTTTTATTCTAGCCACGCCTTATTTACTAAAATCAACGATATTCCTAAATTAAGGCAGATTTAATAACTCTTGCCTTTATTATTAAATTTAAGAGGGATTTTTAAGTATATATTTACTTATTTTCTATTATACTTAACTTCCTATAGTTTTACTATAGCTTTAATTACTTACCCTAGAATAAGTTAACTTAATCTAGTTAGATCTGCTATTATACTAGTCTTATTCACCTTCTTTGTGGTGTTTTCTATAAAATAAGTCTTAATAAAATTAGACTCCTATCCTAGGATCTCCCTACTATCCTTATTTATAATCTCCCCTTCTTTAGCTATATAGTAACCGCACTCCTAAAGGTATATTTCTTACTATTATGCATTAGAATCGTTATTAAACACTATAATGTTTACATATTCCTTTTCTTTAGTAGGCGATTTCTCCTAATATTAAAATTACCTAGGCCGCTATAACTAGCCTATCCTTTCTAATAGTCTAAAGTCTTAAGGTTATTATTTATTCTAATAATTTTAGGGGTTATCTTATTAATTCTAGCTAAACTCTATTCGCTCTCTTCTCTTTTCTTAAGATTTATTTCACTATAGTTGCTAATTTTATCCCTTAATCTAGATATTTTACTAGTATAGCCTTAGTTAGAAAAATCCTAAAGATCTTTAGGCATTCTAATTATCCCATTAGTAATGTTAATTTCCTAGCTAAAATTATACTCTTATTAGCCTATTCTAATTTACTTAAGCTTTATCCTTTTTATCTTCTAAGTTACTACTAGATATCTCTTTATTAAAGTAAACCTTAAGCTTTCCTTTGCCTTTTCTAGTTATAGGATAACCTTTACTACGTAGGTAATTATATAGATCCTGCCTTTTATTATCCACTATAGTTATATAGGCTAATCTTATATTAGTTATAGTTAGAACTAGATATATTTAGCGTAATCCTAGATATAGTTTAAGGCATAGACGCACTAGAAGCTAATAGTCTATTAATTTACTATTTGCCCTAGTATACTAAAAGATTTTTAATGTAAATTTACAAAAGAATACCTTATTTATAACGTTCTCTTTAGTGTATTTTGCTTTATTAAGCCACGCTATTATATCCTAAACCTAAATACTAAATTCCTTCTAAACTGCCTTAAAAACAGAAGGTATATTACTAAATATAGTATTCCGCTCTCCTAAATTAAGATATTACTAGTACTATACTATTATATCCCCTTAGAATAATATCTAAATCTTTTTCTAAATAATATCCTATTAGCTAGGATTAGCATAGTGTAAGTAATCTTTAATAGCTTAGACCTATAATTTAATATTATAAAAAATAGTCTACTTCCTATTATATATAATAAGGTCTCTATTAGCCTTCTTTAGTTTATTATAAGGCTTAAAGTGTCTAATGTCTGTGATTTTCTATGTTAAATCTATATTCTATTCTATGTTTTCTATCTATTAGCTATACTAATCCTAATTAAGCGCTAGATTTACCCTTGTCTAGGTTCCTAGATTAGTATACTATTCTTAATCTAGGGGAAATAGGGTTTGCTACTATATTTAGTGTGGGTTAGCCTATTGCTATATGAATCCCTGCTAATCCTATAGTTGCTAGTATTGCGGTTACTAGTATTATAAATACATTAGTTATGCTAATAGTCCTGCTCTAGCTTCTAAATAGCTATTATACTAACCCTAGTTATTTAGTAAATATAACATTCCCTAGGTAGTATTTTGCGCTAATAGTGTTAATCCTACTAAGGCACTTGCGCTTTATAAGCTTCTGATTTTAGTTATTAGTCTTATTGCTAGCTAGTCTATTCCTAATACTATTTAGTCTATTATAGCCTGCTATATAATTTACTACTATTTTAACACTTCCTAAAGGATCCTTATAGTATTAGATTTACTTACTATAGTGCGAATTTCCCCTAGATCTAGTTAATCTAGTAGGTTCCTTAAGGGTCCTAGCTATAGGTCTTCTAGATATAACTCTATTATCTAGTTAGGGGGTTTAATACGCTAAGTAGTGGTGTTATCTTTAGGATAGTAAGTAATCCCTTTTTCTTTATTATTTTTATCCTTCTCTATGCTTCTCTTAGTTTTAGTAGTAGTAATGCTATAAGCTAGGCTATTAGTGCCTTTAGATAGCCTCTCTAATGCCTTGCTACCTTTTAATCTATTAGATTTATTAAGGTATCCTTTAGATTTAGCTTTTAGAATATAGGATCTAACTTACTTCTAAACAAGATACACTATTTACGTATCTATTAGGTTCTAGTAAATAGGCGGTTCTTGCTATATTAGATACTTATGTCTTATTACTACTCTATTATTAAATTTATATCTTATAAGCTTATTTAAATCTTCTTGTTTACTAATTTTAATAAGTTTTTATTTTTAATACTTAAATCCTAGATTTTATTTATTAAAAGTATAAAACTAGTGGATAAGGCATAGTTTGTTTTTAGTAACTAGGAAGTTATACTAAAACTCTGTAAATTAATATTATAAATAGTTAGTTTTAGATATAAGGTTTTATTTCTAGGTTTCTAGAAGGGCATAACAAAAGAATCTCTAATTACTACCACTTATTATATGCTAGTTTAGCATAATAGGGGGCAAATCCATTAGAGGGGCTAATAGATTCGCGATTATAAAGTTATACTAAGTTCACTTACGCAAGCTACTATTAGGGGTATAGTAAGATATTAGAAGTAAGTTAATTCTATTCTAGCAAAGTCCGAATCTGGCCTTATATCGGCCACCCTTGCGTTCCGCCACGTAACAAGCTTACTACCTCTCTTTCTCCTTCTAATACTTAGCATTAGTGTAGTTTAATAACTAGTATCTATTCTTACTATAAATAAAGTATTACTTAGGTTACCTAGAGTTACTATAATAACCTTCTCTTCCTTAGTCTCTCTAATTCTATTAGCTATATTAGCAATCTATAAACATTACCTTTAATAGGTCTTTATCTTAATACTAGTGGTATTAGGTACTTCTTACACTACTTTCTGTAATTATAATTAACTTATAGAGGTCCTTAGTAAGGTTCTTAAAGCCTAGGGTGTGTGTGTACTCTATTATCTAGTATTCTAGAATACTAGAGACTATATTTAAGGTTTGCTTATAGAGCTTTATATCTACTATATTAGAAGGGTATAGTCCTCTATAAACCTTCTTTAGAGTAGTTAATAAGATCTTAAGGCACTTAAGCTTATTTTTCTTAGGGTTCTAAGTAATAATATTCTTAAGGGTTATATTACTTTATTTATAGTAGTAAAACTATTAGTTACTTTTAGTCTTAAAGTAGTAATAGATATTAGTAATTATCCCTTTATAAGAAAGGCCCTTACTAGATAGGTAGTTAAGGAAATATTATTTAGTATCTCCTATTAGTATAATAAGGAAAGCTTTGCTAAAGTAGGATCTAGGGAGGTTAATCTAATTATATTTGCTCTTAAAGAGTGTAATCTTAGGCAAGAGGAAATTATATAGCTTCCTACTATAATAGTTACTATCCTTATATATCTTTATAAGTTTAGAGATTTTCTTTATAATTTGCTTATCTAAAGGAGGGTAATAATAGGTAAGTTACTAGGATTAAGCGTGTTAATTATCCTTAAAGTCTTAGAATAATTAAGATTATTATAAAGGTTCTTATAGGGGTTATAAATACTAATCCTATTAGTATTAAGAAGTAATAAAATAAATAGGGTAAATCTTTAGGGTAATAACCTCTAGGGATTATATTTAAGGTGGCTTAGGAGATTATAACTTCTCTTTTAACTATAGTGTCTTTATTTCTTCTTAAAGCACTTATTCTAATATAGTAGTAATTAGAATTCTAGGGCCTTAAGTAATGTAAACACTATTATCTTATAAAGAGCTTTATAGTTCTCTTATAAGGTTACTATAGGCTCTCCTAAATATCTCCTTTAACTATCCCTTAAAGTCTTCTTTAAAGTTTTCCTAAAGGTCCTTATCTCTTTAATATTAGTACTTACTAGTATAAATAAACCTAGTAATTTAATTACTTAGTTTATACTATATAGTAGTCTCTAGATTTAGCTAGGTAAGTTCTTTTTACTTTATTATAAGTACTAGAGAGTATAGCTATAGTCTTTTTAGTAATATAGCCTCTAATAGTCTCTTAGGGATTAATTTAGAAGGTATTTAAGGTATCTTACTCTTATAGGAAAGGGCTTAAGAGGTTTATTTTAAAGATATACTACTATCTAATTTTATTCTAGGGAATAAGTAAAAGGAGCATTATTACTATAATTATAGTAAAACAAATAGCTATATAATAATAGCGTAATTTCTAGGCTCTTTAGGAGGAAAAACTAAACAAATAGCTATATAATAATAGCGTAGTTTCTAGGCTCTTTATTGCGGTAAATATAATAAGGCAAAAGAAGGGGAAAAACAGGTTATAAAGATTAGAGGCAATTCTTTACCTTTATATTATGTATACTAAACATAGAGAAGCTAAGATAGTTATAGTAAATAACCGTAAAGAAAGGAGAAGAGAGGTAAAAAAGAGAGGTTATATAGGTTAGCTAGCTTAGCTAAGTGTTATATCTAATGTTAGGTTTAGATAAAATGCCTTATAGCAATAGATTTAGTTATTTAGTTAGTTTTCTTATAATAAATAATAAGAATAATAATTAACTAAATATCCTAAAGGCCTAAGGGTTAATAAATTAATCTCTTAGAAGCCTAATAAGCCTATAGTTAGAATTCTAGTCTCTTTCTTTAGCACACTCTATAGTTATTTCTCTTTACCTAAATAGCCTATATATTAGCTTAAGGGGCAAGGGGCTATAGCGTCTATAGGAATATCTCTTCTTATAATACCTAGCTTATTTATAGTTATAGTTAACCACTAATTAGTGTTAGTTTCACTAAGGAATATAGCACTAGTGTAATGTAAAAGGGTTTAATTAAATAAAGTTAATAATAGTTAATAAATAATAGATAAAATAGAAGAGAGAGAAGGAGAGAAATCTAGCTAGGAGGGAAAAGGGGGAAAAGTAAGTCTTGTAGTGCAAAGCCACTATAAGCGGTGCGGGGTTACCCGCGATGCAGCTAATCGCATTGCGTGCATCCCTTTAATGGACCTACCTTTGGCCACGGTCGGACTAACTATCGTCCGAAGGAAGCCACAGTATAGGCATAGAAATAACTTAACTATATATACGTAAAGAAAAGAGAAGAGAAGTAATAGGTAAAGAGAGGTTATATTAATATTAGGTTTAAGTAAAGGGGTTTATAACTATTATATATAAAAAGTACCTAGAGGCAATTCTTTGCCTTTATATTATATACACTAAACACAGAGAAGCTAAGATAGTTATAGTAAATAACTATAAAGAAGGGAGAAAAGGGGTAGAAAAAAGAGGTTATATAGGTTAGCTAGCTTAGCTAAGTATTATATTTAACATTAGGTTTAAATAAAATACCTTATAGTAATAGATTTAGTTATTTAGTTAGTTTTCTTATAATAGATAATAAGAATAATAATTAACTAAATATCCTAAAGGCCTAAGGGTTAATAAATTAATCTCTTAGAAGCCTAATAAGCCTATGGTTAGGATTTTAGTCTTTTCCTTTAGTATACTTTATAGGTTATTTCTCTCTGCCTAAATAGCCTATATATTAGCTTAAGGGGGGG
>JFGW01000416.1:0-20590 GCA_000729825.1 Epichloe sp. AL9924
CATTTCAATAACTATTACTATAGGATAGGATAAATACTAATAAGTTAGTAATATTATAATACTTACTTAAATAGTAAGTAAGGTAAATTAAGTACTTAACTAATAAGTATAATATAGTACTTATACTAATTTAGCCTAAGTAAAAACCCTTTCCTACTAGGCCTCCCTTTAATAGTAATAGGGTTTTATTTATAGCTTAGAAAGGCCTAATAGCCTATAAGTTACTTATAAATAAGGATTTTATTAGTAATAAATAGGACTAGTAGTATTTTATTTACTAGAACCTATCTCCTAAGGTATAGGCATAAGTTATACCCTTCTTTAAAAAGGGCTATTTACTTAACTATTACTTAAAGTAGCTTCTTAAATACCTTAGGGAGATATTTAATAACCCTTATTAATAGGAATTAGCTATTATAGAACTTAATTAGTTAATATAATAATAAAATAAGTAATTTAGTAACTTCTATATTTATTTTAAATAGAAATTAGCTCTAGCTAGGGGGCTTAATTAGTTAGACTTAGTGAAGTTATCTAAGCTATATATAGCGCTTAATAAATAAATAAGAGACTATAGCATAGGTTAGGATATACCCTAGGCTAATTACGTTTCTATAATAGCTTACTATTAAAGTATTACGCTAGATATTAAGTCTTACTAATTAGAGGAAAGACACTAGATATAGAAATATAGTAATTAGGCACCTAACCTAAACAAGACTAAGGCGTATAATAAGGATATGCTAATAATAGATATTTAATCTATAGCTATAATAGGGACCTAATAAGGCTCTAGAAAGTCTGTAGGACACTAAAGGTTAGGTAATAAAGGGGGTAGTAAATAGGCTAAATAGGTTACCTAAGATATGCTTAATATATGCTATAATAAGGGGAAATATATATAATATAGCTTCTCTAAGCATTTTATTATAGCATGCTCTTTATGCCCTACTATCTAGCTATAAAAGAAGTCTTTTATTAATATTTGTAATATAAAGGATATAACTTCTATAGACTTAGATATTAAGTCCGCGGGATAGTTAGGAAAAGAGTAACCCTATTATTAAGTTATTTAATAGGGAATAAGGGAAGAAGGCATAGAGAGGCTTTATAGTATATAGTTATTACTAATAAGGACTATAAAGAGATCTAGAATAATATAGATTTATTTCCTTTCTTAGTTCTTACTTTAATTAATAAGACTACCTTTATAGATACTTAAGTTAATTTAGGCTATAACTACTATGCTACTATAAGTAAATACTTAGTCTAAAAGCTTTAATTAGAACGCCTCCCTTTTCTAACTAAGAGGTTAGTTTATATAGCTATTAGTGTAAAATAAGAGGGAAAAGAGAGCTATAAGAAATAATTATATATATTATATATTATTTATTTTTGGTTAGATTTAGATAGATAGGAAACGCTAATTATAGTATATATAATCCTAGGACTAATAAGGTAACTTATCCTTAGTACACCGTGAATAGAATAGAATAAAATTACCTTAGATATAACACACTAATAGGTATGCGTGGAATTAGCAAATGGTTTACGTATTTAGGCTATAGTTAATAGAAAGGTTAATTAACCTATAATATTTATCTTAGGTTTAACCTTTACTAGGATAGTATAGTAAGTAAAGAGATAGAAGGAATATATTTAGCTTTACGCTATAAGCCTATAGGAAATTATATCTATTTTGTAAATTAATATAACCCTAAAGGCTATAGAGAAAAAGCTTCTTACTTCCTTACTAGAGGCACTTTAGGACTTTAAGGATTTATTTTAGGAAAGTAAGGCAAATATTCTACCACTATACTAAGGGAAGTTAGACTACTATATTTACCTTAGGTATAACGCAAATAGAAACAAACCTAACTTACTATAGGCACTATTATATAATATACCCTAGGAGTATTTACTTAAGATTTAAAAGTAAGTAATAGACTTAATAGATAAGGGTTAGATCTAAGTAAGTTTATTATTAGTAGTAGCCCTAGTATTATTAGTAAAGAAACCTAGTAGTAGTTAGAGGTTTTATATAAACTATTACGCCTTAAATAAGATTATAGAATAGGACTATTACCCCTTACTATTAGTAAAGGAGATACTATATTTATTATTAAAGGTAAGGTAGTTTATAAAGCTAGATATATAATTAGCGTTTTACTATATATATATTACTAAAGGTAAAGAACACTAGATAGTATTTTACATAAGGTTTAGTTTATTTAAGTGGTTAATATACCCCTTTAGGTTAGTAAGTATACTTATAATCTTTTAAAGGTATATTAATAGTGCTTTAAGCAGTATCCTAGGTAATTATATTACCACGTATCTTAATAATATCCTAGTTTACTTAAGCGGATTATAAAAGGACTATATATAAAAGGTTTATAGCATATTATCTAGACTATAGCAAGCTAGTCTAAACCTAGATATTAAGAAATATGTGTTTATAACTAAGGAGGTTAAATACCTAAGGTTTATTATCTAGGTAAGGAAGGTAATTTACCTAGATAAGGAGAAGATTATAGTAATTTAGGATTAGGAGGCGCTAATAAGGGTCTGTGGAGTCTATAGGTTTCTTAGGTTTACTAACTTTTACTATAATTTTATACTAAAATTCTTAGACTTAGTAAGCCCTCTAATTAACTTAATAAAGAAGGGAGCCCTATTTCACTAGATAGAGAAGTATAATAAGGCTTTTAAGGCATTAAAGGTAGCCTTTATATTATACCTAATCCTAACTTAATAGGATCCTAAGAAAGATATATTAGTAAAGGCAGATTATTCTAGTATAGCATTAGGGGGTTATCTCTCTTAGTTTAGTAATAATAGTATCTTATACCTAGTAGCTTACTATTTAGCTTAATTATAGGCTACTTAATAGAATTACACTATCTATAATAAGGAACTACTAGTAATTATTTCCTACCTTAAGGTATAGTTAGTAAAGCTTTAGAGTGTAAGTAAACTATTTATAATATTAATAGACTATAAAAACCTTAAGTACTTTATAGCGCTAAGGGAGATATTAGAATAATAGGTATAATAGGCAAAGACTCTAGCACTCTTTAACTTCTACCTATAATATAGGCTAGGCATATAAGCAGAATAACTAGACATACTATTATAATATTATTTAGATAGGCTAGAAATAAATAGAGCAAAAACCTTAATTATTTAATCTATAATAAGCCCTGTGAAATTTAGCTTTAAGAGGGAATAACTATATATATGCCTTAAGCCTATTATAGTAATAGAGGGGGTTATTATAAATACTAGTTTAGCCCTATTAAGGAGTCTTCCTACTAGTAAGTTATTATTTATAGATAAACACCTCTAATCCCTATAGGACTAGTCTATAACCTAGGATAAAGCTTATAAGTTATAGGTTAATATAGTAGTAATAGGGGCTAGGAAGTTCCTAAATACTACTAATATAAGAGAGTAAATTATAGACTATTAGATTAGCGTAAAAGGGGCGCTTTAATTCTAAGGGCAGATATAGGTTCCTAAATAGGAACCACTAACTATAATATTAATATAATAGGTTTATAACTTACCCTTATTAGGTTACCTAAGGTAAAATATAACTTTTAAGGCGCTTTAAAGGGACTTCTATTAGGATAGTATATTATAAAATGTGGCTTATTTTATATAGAACTGCTACTATTATAGAGGGAGGAAGAGCTAGTAACTATAATAAGGCTTATTAAAACTAATCCCACTACTAGATAAGTACTAGTTATAAATATCTATTAACTTTATAACTAACCTTCTAGCCTAGGGTTAAGAGTAGCTATAGTTCCTAATAGTTATTATAAATTAGCTATCTAAGTATATTTAGTTAAAGGTAATAATATTAATAGTAGCTAAGGCATATATAAAATAATTTAAGCATTACTAGTAGTGCTTCTAGGGGTTCCTTACACAAATTATTATAGACTATAGGTTAGATTAGCTTAGTAATTTCTAGACTAAACTCTATAAGGGAGTTAGCATATAATAATTACTTTTTATATTACACTACTTATAAATAAATAGTAGTATAAAGAGAGCTAACTAGGAGGTATAAGCGATTTTATAAGTAATACTATCTTTCTCCTAGTTTAAATAGCTAGACTATTTGCTAGCCTATTAACTAGTATTAAACAATAGGGACTTATTAGTAACTAGAGTAAGCATAAATATAGCCCTATATAAGTTTAATATACCTATAATTTAGGAGTTATTTACTATAGGACTATCTAAAATATTAGTAAAGGGAAAGGCTTAGGCCTTCTTATAATACCTAAAGGATAGTATAGATTTAATATAGGCTATAATAGCTTTTATTTAGCAGCAGTAATAGGAGAAGATAAATAGTAGCTATAGGCTAGTAAAGCGGTTCTAGGTTAGGGACTATATATAGCTTAGTCTATATAATATTAAAATAAACTAACTATATAAGAAGTTAGACTAGGTTATAGCTAAGTATAAGGTGCTTAAAGCCCCTATGCCTTTAACTATTAAACTAGATATTCTAAGGGGACTATATCCTATCTTTTATATTAATCTAGTGTAGCGTATAGTAAATAACCCCTTACTAAACTAGAAACTAGCTAATAAATAGCTATTACTAGAACTTATTATAATCGATACTAATAATAATCTCTTAGAGTATTAGGTAAAGGAAATTCTTATAGCTAAAAACGCACTAGGTTAGGGATTAAACTAGAATATCTTAGTTAAGTAAAAAAGGTATATTTAGCTAAGTTAGGAACTATTAGAAAGCATATAAGATATAGAGGCACTTAACTAATTTAAATTATAATAGGGCAATATATAAATAAATAATAGTCCTAAAAGGGTATATTTTAATTTAGCTATAAAAAATTAAGGCACCTAGTTTTGCTCTAGTACACGTGCGCTTTAGCGCTAAATTTCTACTATAGTAAAAAGTAATTAAGAAGGGAGGGGGTTATTATAAGTGTTTTTACGCTAATAGCGTTCCTTAGTAAGGGTATAGGCTAACTTTACTATAGTTTTAGCTAGGGTATAAGTCTTAGATAATATTTACTATACCTAGGCATTACCTGCCTTTTATATAGAAAGAGACTAGGTTAAGTTATTATTTATAGTCCTTATTCTATAAAAGAATTTAGCTACTAGGTTATTATAGCCTTAGTAAGTAAGCGTATGCTAGGTAAGTATAAGTTATTATACCTTAGAGGCACCCTAGGTATAGTTAGTACTTATAGGGGAGAATACTAGAGGTTTAGCCTTAGTAAGATTAATATAAGCTATAGTAAGTATACTATTAAAACGCTTATAGTAATAGATAAAATTTTTATTAAAATAGTATATTATCCCTTAATAGATATAGTCTACTTTATAGCTAGGGTTTTAATAGCCTTATTAGTAGCTAAGAGGGTTTTAAGATATTTAAAAGTATAATAGAGTTTTAGGTTAGTGCTATATAGGTATATCTCCTAGATATATAAGTAATAGGCAATGCTACATAGGCTATAGGCCTAGTTTAGCCCTAGGGTATAAGCATACTTTCCTTTAGTATAAAGGTTATTTATATATAAGCTATAGGGAAACTTATACTCTTTACTATTAGAAAGTGCCTTATTATTAAAGTTACCTTTAAGGATATATTTACCTAGGTATATGCCTTTACCTAGGCTAGGAGGAGGGGGGGGCAGGGGCACGCTAGTAGTAGCTTAGCTAGTAACTATAATAATATTAGTTATAATTAGGTATAGATAGGATATAGAAGGGAGGTTTATTAGGGGTATTAGGATTAATAAAAGAAAGTAAGAAAGATATAAAGGAAAGGCATTATAATAATAATAAGGATAAGGGATATAAGTTTCTTAGGGGGTAATAGGAATATTTATATTTCTAAAGGCATAGGGTCTAGCTCTAGTTAGAGTGTGTGTTATTTATATTTAAAAGGTAAGCTAAGGATAAATAAGGGAGATATATTATATAATTATATAATAGCTAGTTAGTAATAAGGGAGTTACTTAAGGTAAAGTTAGGATTTTATAAGTAAAGATAGAATTATAAAATAGTAGTAAAGGTAAGGGAGTAAGTAAGGTATAAAGATAGCTAGTAATAAGTATAAAAATAGGGTAAGCTAGTGTTTTTAGAGGTAAGGTTAGAGTAAAGTAAATCTACCTATATAATAGAGAAGGTTAAAGTAAGGCAAACCTACGCTAAAAATTTTTATAGCCTATATAAAGGACCTAAGGCCTTATAATACACGCTACTTAATAAGATATAGTCTTTACTTACACTAAATAGCACCTTACTTAATAGGATATAGTCTTTACCTAGACTAAAGTTAGTTCCTATATATAAGGGGACTATAATCTTATTACTTACTTATTTTTAACTAAAAAGGAGAAGGGAGAGGTAAGTTAAGGGGTATATTATAGACTTAAGCTATAAGCTTAGGTTAAGTCTAGCTCTAGAAAGTACATAGACTATATATAGCTTAGGTTAAGTCTAGCTCTAGAAAGTATATAGATTATATGTAGCTAGGTTAGGGCTACACGTAGACTACGCATAGGCTACGTATAAGTTACTATAAATCTAGGCGCTATGTAACCACTAGTGTAGTTCCTTTCTTCTTCTATAAGAATAATATTCTCACTTTGAACGCCTATAAGCAGAAGCTATAAGGCTAGTTCTTAACAGGAGGAAGCTAATTAGAACCTTACTCTTTAACTCCGCTAAGAAGGAAAGATTATAACC
The DNA here is from genome assembly GCA_000729825.1 of Epichloe sp. AL9924. Classification (NCBI taxonomy): domain Eukaryota; kingdom Fungi; phylum Ascomycota; class Sordariomycetes; order Hypocreales; family Clavicipitaceae; genus Epichloe; species Epichloe sp. AL9924. The sequence goes on from JFGW01000416.1 coordinate 6,754, forward strand.
CTAGGCAAGCCCTTTAAGCAGTCTAACTAGGCTGAAATTAATGCCTTACAAGCTTGTAATGTGTTTAGATTCACGAGCTTTAACCTAGCAAAGTATAGAGGCCATAGGATCTTTAATTCTTATATAGTTAGAGAGATTAAAGGCAAGGGAACAGAATCACTATATAAGAAGTCTTGCCTTGTTGTATAAGGCTATAGTAATAAGGGCAAGGAGTCTATCCTAATATAGTTACTAACTATATAATAAGCAAGTTAATAGCTAATTATAGCTATTGCTCTATTATTAAAGCAAAAAGGGATTTACCTTTGGATTCGTGATATTACATAGGCCTACGTTTAATCGCATATAAAGCTAAAGAGGCTAATTATTATGAGGTTACCTAAGCAGATTACATACCTCTTTCTAGAAGGCATAGTAATAGAGGTAATTAAGCCTCTTTACGGGATTACAGAGGCTAGAACCCACTAGTAGGTAACGTACTTTTGTTATTATAGGGATAATCTTAATATAATGACTTTAACCTATAATCCCTGCCTGCTTATTATAACTCTAAATAACAAGAATCTCTTTAGCATTATAGGAATGCAAATAGATAATACCCTTAGTCTTAGTAATAATAAGTTCTTTAATAAGGAAGAAAAAGAGCTCTAGAAGGTAAAGTTTATAGCAAAGGAAAAATAGTAACTATAATATGCAAATCCCCTTATTTTTAATGGCTATATCCTAACCTAGAACGCTAATAACTCTCTAACCCTAACCTAAAAGGGCTAAAGTTAGAAGATTAAGGAAGTTAATCCTTAATTACTAATAGCGAAGTAGGATTATATAGAGTAATAAGCCTAAGGAAGCTATATAATAACTATATACTAGCTAGAGGTATTCTATAACCTTTCTGTTACTATATAACACTAAGAACCCTTTGCTAATAACATTATATAACTTAATAAACGCCTTAAGTGGCAAATTAAGTATTAGTAGTAGGAATTATAGTATATTCCCTTAACTCTTAAGGAGGCAAAGCTCTTTATATTTATAGATAGGTCCCTTGCTAATAATAAAGACCTTAGCTTGTAGATTAGGTATATAATTGTGATTAGTAATAAGGTAATAAAGGATAATAATACCTTTACCTTAAAAGGTAATATTATTATATATAGCTCTATAAAGAGTAAGCGTATAACTTATAGCGCACTTATATCTAAGCTATATAGTATGGTTTAAGGCGCGGATATTACGTATATAATATCTATAACTCTTTACCTAATTATAGACTAATTAAAGATACCTTAAATCCTAATAATTCTCTATACTAACTCCTTCTTACTATATAAATGCCTTATAAAGCTAGGCATAATAAAAGAGAAGTGGCTAATAATTAACATTATAGCCCTTTAATAGTTATATAAGAGGAGGGAGATCTATAAGGTTAGGTAGATTAATAGTAGCGACAATCTAGCTAATATAATAACAAAGGCATTACTAAATTTAACCCTTTTAACCTTAATTAATTTAAATAAATTAATAATTTATGTAGAAGGCTAGGTTAAGAGACCTATAAGGTTAGGCAAAGGGAAGGACTAAGATAATAGGTTAGTAAGTATAGATTAAGGTAGCTAGGTTAATTAGAATAACTAAGGCCGCGCTAGCTAATTAGAGCAGCGGACTCTTATAAAGGGATTTACTTATATACACTTTCCTTTAATTTAATTTTTATTACGTTTTTAGGCTCCTTTAGCCATAAGGAAAAGAGAGACTACTAGTGTGGCTTCCTTGAGATAATAGTTAGTCTAACTATAGCTAAAGGTAAGTCCACCAAAGGGATGCACGCAATATAATTAGCTACATTGCAAGTTACCCCGCACTATTAGCAGTGGCACCACACTATAGCCCTACTTTTCCCCCTTTTTTGCTTACCTTCTCTCCTAGCTAGATTCCTCTCCTTCTCTCTCTTCTCTTCTATCTATTATCTATTAACTATTATTAACTTTATTTAATTAAACCCCTTTACGTTGCACTAGTGCTACGTTCCTTCGTGGAACTAACAGTATTGTATTGTATTGTATTATATTGTATTTTTTATATAATAAAAGTAATAGTAGATCCTAGAAAAAAGATATTAAGATAAAAAGACTTTTAATATATTTATAAAAAACCATTTTATAAACTAAATTAAGAATTACTTTATTAAGATACATAATATCTATAATAAGCTTACTTTTATAAATAAGCTAAAACTTTATAGATTTTTAAATAAATAACTAAATTATATATAAAAATAAGAATACTATAATTAGATTACTAAAAAAATCTACTATATAATGAATTTATATAATACCCCACTTTTTTTCCCCCTAACAATACATAATACAATACATAGGGCAATACAATACAATACAATACATCGAAGGGCCAAAAAATACAATACAATACAATACAACAATGCTCTGCTTATAATAGGCTATATACTTAGTAATATAAACTTATTATAAGGCTAGCACTAGACTAAATACAAATATAAGGGGGTTTTTTATCCTAGTTTAAGGTTTTCCCTTTTAACTTAGTAGTAGGAGTACTAGTAATAGCTATTTACAAAGCTAACTAGAGTAAATAATATATATATATGTTAAGAACTGGCCTTATAGCTTCTGCTTATAAGCGTTTAAAGTAAGAATATTATTCTTATAAAAGAAGAAAGGAACTACACTAGTAGTTATATAGCGCCTGGATTTATAGTAACTTATACATAGCCTATGCGTAGTTTATGTGTAGCCCTAACCTAGCTATATATTATTGAAATGTAGGGAGCTAGTTGCCAGCTAGCAAGCGGCCGGCAACAGCTGTACAGGTACAACCTCTACGGTTAGGGACTAATAGGGCCACAACGTTAAATTAATTAACATAACGTAACGGAAGGTTATGGTAGTTATTAACTAATAGAATTTAATCTAGATTACTTTTATAATATCTAATAAAGTAATAGAATTAATTTTAGTGATATTATACAGGCAATGCGGCTATTGGATTAAGAGGCCTAGCTATCTAGCTAGATTAAAAAGATTTTCTTTCTCTTATATACTCACTAACTATATTAGTAAATCTAGGCCACTAACGAGGTCTTAAGGGCTACTTTTTGTTTTCTATAAAATTTATTTATATATAAAATCTAAAAAATTAACTCACTACTATACAAACTAGTAACCTATATGCACTAAATTTTAGTCTAAAAATATTCCTATATAAAATAAAAGCCCTGTCTTCTAGCTTTAATTTACTATATATAAGACTTTTATATAACCTCTAGTAAAAGAGAAAATCGCTATTAAAGATAGCTATAGGGTAAGCTATATATAGGGTAACTTACTTATATTACCCTAGCTTACCTAATTACTAGTGGCGTAGTTATAGCCACACTTATAGCTATAATATAGCTATTAATAGATACCTTTGCGACTATTAATAGCTATAGTGTAGCTATTAGGCTTGTAATGCAAGCTAGTAATAAAAAGGTCCTTTATGTTACGTGGCGGAACGCAAGGGTGGCCGATATAAGGCTAGATTCGGACTTTGCTAAAACAGAATTAACTTACTTCTAATATCTTACTATACCCCTAATAGTAGCTTTTATAAGTAAACTTAGTATAACTTTATAATTACAAATCTATTAGCCTCTCTAATAAATTCGCCCCTTATTATGCTAAACTAGTATATAATAAGTAATAGTAATTAGAGATTCTTTTATTATGCCCTTCTAGAAACCTAGAAATAAAAACCTTATATCTAAAACTAACTATTTATAATATTAATTTATAGAGTTTTAGTATAACTTCCTAGTTACTAAAAACAAACTATACCTTATTTACTAGTTTTATACTTTTAATAAATAAAATCTAGGATTTAAGTATTAAAAACAAAAACTTATTAAAATTAGTAAATAAGAAGATTTAAATAAGCTTATAAGATATAAATTTAATAATAAAGTAGTAATAAGATATAAGTATCTAATATAGTAAGAACCGCCTATTTATTAAAACCTAATAAATATGTAAATAGTATATCTTATTTAGAAGTAAGTTAGATCCTATATTCTAAAAGCTAAATCTAAAGGATACCTTAATAAATCTAATAAATTAGAAGGTAGTAAGGTATTAGAGAGGCTATTTAAAGGTACTACTAGCCTAGCTTATAGCACTACTACTACTAAAACTAAGAGAAGTATAAAGAAAAAGAAAAATAATAAAGAAAAAGGGATTAAACACTATCCTAAAGATAATACTACTACTTAGCATATTAAACCCCCTAACTAGATAATAGAGTTATATCTAGAAGACCTATAGCTAGGACCCTTAAGGAACTTACTAGATTAACTAGATTTAGGGGAAATTTATACTATAGTAAGTAAATCTAATACTATAAGAATCCTTTAGGAAGTATTAGAATAGTAGTAAATTATATAGTAGGCTATAATAGACTAAATAGTATTAGGAATAGACTAGCTAGTAATAAAACTAATAACTAAAATTAGAAGCTTATAAAGTGTAAGTGCCTTAGTAAGATTAACACTATTAGCGTAAAATACTACCTAGGGAATATTATATTTACTAAATAACTAGGGTTAGTATAATAGCTATTTAGAAGCTAGAGTAGGACTATTAGCATAACTAATTTATTTGTAATACTAGTAACTATAATACTAGTAACTATAGGACTAGTAGGGATTTATATAGTAATAGGCTAACCCACACTAGATATAGCAGTAAACCCTGTTTCCCCTAGATTAAGAATAGTATACTAATCTAGGAACCTAGAGAAAGGTAAATCTAGCGCTTAATTAGGATTAGTATAGCTAATAGATAGAAAACACAAAATAGAATGCGAATTTTATAGAAAATTATAGATATTAGATACTTTAAGCCTTATAATAAACTAGAGGAGGCTAATAAAGACCTTATTATATATAATAGAAAGTAGACTATTTTTTATAATATTAAATTATAGGTCTAAGCTATTAAAAAATACTTACATTATACTAATCCTAGCTAATAGGATATTATTTTAAAAAAAGATTTAGATATTATTCTAAGGGGATATAATAGTATAGTACTAGTAATATCTTAATTTAGGAGAGTAGAATACTATATTTAGTAATATACCTTCTGTTTTTAAGGCAGTTTAGAAGGAATTTAGCATTTAAGTTTAGGATATAATAGCGTGGCTTAATAAAGCAAAAGACACTAAAGAGAATATTATAAATAAGGTATTCTTTTATAAATTTATATTAAAAATCTTTTAGTATACTAGGGTAATGTTAAGAACTAGCCTTATAGCTTTTGCTTATAAGCGTTTAAAGTAAGAATATTATTCTTATAGAAGAAGAAAGGAACTACACTAGTGGTTATATAGTGCCTAGATTTATAGTAACTTATGCGTAGCTTATACGTGGTTTACGTGTAGCCTTAACCTAGCTATATATAGTTTATGTACTTTCTAGAGCTAGACTTAACCTAAGCTTATAGCTTAAGTCTATAATATACCCCCTTACTTACCTCTTTACTCTCCTTTTTAGTTAAAAGTAAGTAAGTAATAAGATTATAGTCCCCTTATATATAGGAACTAACTTTAGTATAAGTAAGGACTATATTCTATTAAGTAAGGTGCCCTTTAGTATAAGTAAAGACTATGCCCTATTAAGTAATATATACTATAAGGCTATAGGTTCTTTATATAAGCTATAAATATTTTTAGTATAGGTTTGCCTTACTCTAACCTTCTTTATTATATAAGTAAATTTACTTTACTTTAACTTTACCTTTAAAAACACTAGCTTACCTTATTTTTATACTTATTACTAGCTATCTTTATACCTTACTTACTCCCTTACCTTTATAGCTATTTTATAATCTTACCTTTACCTATAAAATCCTAACTTTACCTTAAGTAATACCCTTATTACTAACTAGCTATTAGATAATTATATAATATATTACCTTTATCTATCCCTAGCTTACCTTTTAAATATAAATAATATATACTCTAGCTAGAGCTAGACCTTATACCCTTAGAAATATAAATATTCCTATCTCCCCCTATAATTCTAAACTCTTATAACCTATTATTATTATAATATTTTCTTATATATTCTTCTTATTCCCTTTCCTTAAGCCTAAATAATTATCTATCTCTTTTTTTATTCCCTTTTTACCTTTACTATATTTAATCTTACTATTATCCTAGCCTTTACTAGCACTACCTTACCTTCCTTATCTCCTTCTCCTTCTCCTAGCCTAAATAAGGGTACTTACCTTAGTAAGTATATCTTAGAAAGTAACTTAGATAATAAGGCTCTCTTTAATAGTAAAAAGTATAAGTTCCCCTATAGCTCTTATATAAATAACCTTTATACTAAAGGAGAATATATATATACCCTAGGTATAAACTAGGCCTATACCCCTTACTAAGTTACCTATTATTTATATATTTAGGAGATATACCTTTATAGTACTAACCTAAAACTCTATTATATATTTAAGTATCTTAAGAACCTTTTAACTACTAGATAAGCTATTAAAACCCTAGCTATAAAGTAAACTATATTTATTAAGGGATAATATACTATTCTAATAAAAACCTTTATTTATTACTAAAAGTAATTTAATAGTATATTAGCTATAGCTTAAATTAATCTAGCTAAGGCCTAATCTCTAGCTTTCTCTCCTATAGGTACTACTTATACTTAGGGAGTATTTAAGGTATAGTAACTTATACTTACTAATACTACCTTTACTTACTAGGGCTATAATAACCTAGTTACTAAATTTTTTTATAATATATAAACTATAAATAATAACTTAACCTAGTTAATCTTTATATAGGAGTAAGGTAATACCTAGGTATAATAAATATTAGCTAATACCTATATCCTAGCTAAAAATATAGTAATATTAGCTTATACTATAGAGGAGAAATACTAATACTATAAAGGAAATAGTAGTAGCCCCCCCTTTTCTAATTAATTTTTATTTAAGTAAAAACTTAGCGCTAAAGTACGTGTATACTAGAGAGAAACTAGGCATATTAATTTTTTATAGCTAAATTAAATTATACCCTTTTAGAGCTATTATTTATCTATATATTACCCTATTATAACTTAAATTAATTAAGTGCCTTTATATCTTATAAGCCTTCTAATAGTTCCTATATTAGCTAGATATAGCCTTTTTATTTAACTAAGATATTCTAGTTTAAACCTTAACCTAGTGTATTCTTAGCTACTAAAATTTCCTTTACCTAAAACTCTAAGAGATTATTAATAGTATTTATTATAATAAGGTCTAGTAGTAGTTATTTAATAGCTAGTTTCTAACTTAGTAAAGAATTACTTATTATATACTATACTAGGTTAATATAAAAGATAGGGTATAGTCCCCTTAGGATATCTAGTTTAATAGTTAAAGGTATAAGGACCTTAAGTACCTTATATTTAGCTATAACTTAGTCTAACTTCTTATAAGGTTAGTTTATTTTAATATTATAAAGACTAAGCTATATATAGTTCCTAACCTAGAACCACTCTACTAGCCTATAGCTACTATTTATCTCCTCCTATTACTACTACTAAATAAAAGCTATTATAGCCTATGTTAAATCTATACTATCCTTTAGGTACTATAAGAAAGCCTAAGCCCTTCCCTTTACTAATATTATAGATAGTCCTATAGTAAATAACTCCTAAATTATAGGTATATTAAACCTATATAAGGCTATATTCACACTTACTCTAGTTACTAATAAGTCCCTATTATTTAATACTAGTTAATAGGCTAGTAAGTAGTCTAGCTATTTAAACTAGGAGAAAGATAGTATTATATATAAAACTACTTATACCTCCTAGTTAGCCCTCTCTATACTACTATTTATTTATAGGTAGTGTAATATAAAAAGTAATTATTATATACTAACTCCCTTATAGAAGCGCTACTAGTAATACTTAAATTATTTTATATATACCTTAGCTACTATTAATATTATTACCTCTAACTAAATATACTTAGATAGCTAATTTATAATAACTATTAGGAACCTTAGCTACTCCTAACCCTAGGCTAGAAGGTTAGTTATAAAGTTAATAAATATTTATAACTAGTACTTATCTAGTAGTGGGATTAGCTTTAATAAGCCTTATTATAATTACTAGCCTTTTCTCCCTTTATAATAGTAATAGTTTTATATAAAACAAGCTATATCCTATAATATACTATTCTAATAAAAGTCCCTTTAAAGCGCCTTAAAAGTTATATTTTACCCTAAGTAACCTAATAAGGGTAAGTTATAGACTTATTATATTAATGTTATAGTTAGTGGTTTCTATTTAGAAACCTTTATCTGCCCTTAGAATTAAAGTGCCTCTTTTATGCTAATCTAATAGTCTATAATTTACTCTCTTATATTAGTAGCTTCTAGGAACTTCCTAGCCCTTATTATTACTACGTTAACCTATAGCTTATAAGCTCTATCCTAGGTTAGGGACTAGTCCTATAGGGATTAGAGGTATTTATTTATAAATAATAACTTACTAGTAGGAAGACTCCTTAATAAGGCTAGACTAGTATTTATAATAACCCCCTCTATTACTATAATAGGCTTAAGGCATATATATAGTTATTCCCTCTTAAAGCTAAATTTTATAGGGCTTATTATAGATTAAATAATTAAGGTTTTTACTCTATTTATTTCTAGCCTATTTAGATAATATTATAATAGTATATCTAGTTATTTTGCTTATATGCCTAGCCTATATTATAGGTAGAAGTTAAAGAGTGCTAGAGTCTTTACTTATTATACCTATTATTCTAATATCTCCCTTAGCGCTATAAAGTACTTAAGGTTTTTATAGTTTATTAATATTATAAATAGTTTACTTATACTCTAAAGCTTTACTAACTATACCTTAAGGTAGGAAATAATTACTAGTAGCTTCTTATTATAAATAGTATAATTCTATTAAGTAGCCTATAATTAAGCTAAATAGTAAGTTACTAGGTATAAGATACTATTATTACTAAACTAAGAGAGATAACCCCCTAATGCTATACTAGAATAATTTGCCTTTACTAATATATTTTTCTTAGAATCCTATTAAGTTAAGATTAGGTATAATATAAAGGCTACCTTTAATACCTTAAAAGCCTTATTATACTCCTTTATTTAGTAAAATAAGGCTCCTTTCTTTATTAAGTTAATTAGAGGGCTTACTAAGTCTAAGAACTTTAGTATAAAATTATAGTAAAAGTTAGTAAACCTAAGAAACCTATAGACTTTATAGACTCTTATTAGTGCCTCCTAATCCTAAATTACTATAATTTTCTCCTTATCTAGGCAAATTGCCTTTCTTACCTAGATAATAAACCTAAGGTATTTAACCTCCTTAGTTATAAATATATATTTCTTAATATCTAGGTTTAGACTAGCTTACTATAGTCTAGATAGTATACTATAAACCTTTTATATATAGTCCTTTTATAATTTTCTAAAGTAAACTAGGATATTATTAAGATATATAGTAATATAATTACTAAGGATACTACTTAAGGCACTATTAATATACCTTTAAAAGATTATAAGTACACTTACTAACCTAAAGGGGTATACTAATTACTTAAATAAACTAAACCTTATATAGAATACTATCTAGTATTCTTTACCTTTAGTAATATATATATAGTAAAATACTAATTATATATCTAGCTTTATAAATTACCTTACCTTTAATAATAAATATAGTATTTTCTTTACTAATAATAAGAGGTAATAGTCCTATTCTATAATCTTATTCAAGGTATAATAGTCTATATAAAACCTCTAACTATTACTAGGTTTCTTTACTAATAATACTAGGGCTATTACTAATAATAAACTTACTTAGATCTAACCCTTATTTACTAAGTCTATTACTTACTTTTAAATCTTAAGTAAATACTCCTAGGGTATATTATATAATAGTGCCTATAGTAAGTTAGGTTTATTTCTATTTATATTATACCTAAGGTAAATATAGTAGTCTAACTTCCCTTAGTATAGTAGTAAAATATTTACCTTACTCTCCTAAAATAAATCCTTAAAGTCTTAAAGTACCTTTAGTAAGAAAGTAAGAAGCTCCTTCTTTATAGCCTTTAGGGTTATATTAATTTATAAAATAAATATAATTTCCTATAGGCTTATAGTATAAAGCTAAATATATTCCTTCTATCTCTTTACTTACTATACTATCCTAGTAAAGGTTAAACCTAAAATAAATACTATAGGTTAATTAACCTTTCTATTAACTATAGCCTAGATATACAAATTATTTACTAATTTTACACACACCTATTAGTATATTATATCTAAGGTAATTTTATTCTATTTTATTTATAGTGTACTAAGGATAAGTTACCTTATTAGTCCTAGGATTATATATACTATAATTAGTGTTTCCTATCTATCTAAATCTAACTAAAAACAAATAATATATAATATATATAATTATTTCTTATAGCTCTCTTTTCCCCCTTATTTTACACTAATAGCTATATAAACTAACCTCTTAGTTAGAAGAGGGAGGTATTCTAATTAAAGCTTTTAGACTAAGTATTTACTTATAGTAGTATAGTAGTTATAGCCTATATTAACTTAAGTATTTATAAAGGTAGTCTTATTAATTAGAGTAAGAACTAAGAAAGGGAATAAATCTATATTATTCTAAATCTCTTTATAGTCCTTATTAGTAATAACTATATACTATAAAGCCTCTCTATACTTTCTTTCCTAATCCCCTATTAAATAACTTAATAATAGGGTTACTCTTTTCCTAACTATCCTATAGACTTAATATCTAAGTCTATAGAAGTTATATTCTCTATATTATAAATATTAATAAAAGACTTCTTCTATAAGTAAATAGTAAGGTAAAAGGAGTATACTATAATAAAATACTTAGAGAAGCTATATTATATATATTTCCCCTTATTATAGCGCGTGTTAAGCATATCTTAGGTAACTTATTTAGCTTATTTACTACCCCCTTTACTACCTAACCTTTAGTGTCCTATAGACTTTCTAAAGCCTTATTAAGTCCCTATTATAGCTATAGATTAAATATCTATTATTAGCGTGTCCTTATTATATACCTTAGTCTTATTTAGGTTAAGTGCCTAATTACTATATTTCTATATCTAGTATCTTTTCTCTAATTAGTAAGACTTAATATCTAGTGTAATACTTTAATAGTAAGCTATTATATAAATATAATTAGCCTAGGGTATATTCTAACTTACACTATAGTTCCTTATTTATTTATTAAGCACTATATATAGCTTAGATAACTTTACTAAGTCTAACTAATTAAGCCCCCTAGCTAGAGCTAATTTTTACTTAAAATAAATATAGAAGTTACTAAATTACTTATTTTATTATTATATTAACTAATTAAGTTCTATAATAGCTAATTCCTATTAATAAGGGTTATTAAATATCTCTCTAACGTATTTAAGAAGCTACTCTAGGTAATAGTTAAGTAAATAGCTCTTTTTAAAGAAGGGCATAACCTATACCTATACCTTAGGAGATAGGTTCTAGTAAATAAAGTATTACTAGTCCTATTTATTACTAATAAAATCCTTATTTATAAGTAACTTATAGGCTATTAGGCTTTTCTAAGCTATAAATAAAACCCTATTACTATTAAAAAGGGGCCTAGTAAGAAGGGGTTTTTACTTAGGCTAAATTAGTATAAGTACTATATTATACTTATTAGTTAGGTACTTAATTTACCTTACTTACTATTTAACTAAGTATTATAATATTACATACTTATTAGTATTTATCCTATCTTATAGTAATAGTATATTTACTAGTTAATATATTTCTATGTAAAGAATAATATATATTAAGAACTAGCCTTATAGCTTTTACTTATAAGTATTTAAAGTAAGAATATTATTCTTATAAAAGAAAAAAGGAACTACACTAGTAGTTATATAATACCTAGATTTATAGTAACTTATACGTAGCCTATGCGTAGTCTGCGTGTAGCCCTAACCTAGCTGCACACAGTCCGCGTACTTTCTAGAGCCAGACTTAACCCAAGCTTATAGCTCGAGTCCATAACAGGAAAATAGCAAATTAATAGACTATTAGCTTTTAGTATATCTATACCTTAAACTATATCTAGGATTACGCTAAATATATCTAGTTTTAACTATAACTAATATAAGATTAGCCTATATTACTATAGTAAATAATAAAAGGTAGGATCTATATAATTACCTATATAGTAAAGGTTATCCTATAGCTAGAAAAGGTAAAGGAAAGCTTAAGGTTTACTTTAATAAAGAGATATCTAGTAGTGACTTAGAAGATAATAAGAATAAAGCTTAAGTAAATTAAAATAAGCTAATAAAAGTACGATTTTAGCTAGGAAATTAATATTACTAATAGAATAATTAGAATACCTAAAGATCTTTAGGATTTTTCTAACTAAGGCTATTGTAGCTTCCTTCGGACCTTCGGACAATAGTTAGTCTAACTGTAGCCAAGGGTAGGTCCACCAAAAGGGATGCACGTAATGCAATTAGCTATATTGCGTGTAACCCCACACCGCTTATAGTAGCTTTACACTATAGACTTACTTTTCCCCCTTTTCTCTTCTAGCTAGATTTCTCTCCTTCTCTCTTTTCTCTTCTTTCTCTTAGCTATTAACTATTATTAACCTTATTAAATTAAACCCTTTATACACTAGTATAATAACCCTTAGTGTAACTAATACTAATTAGTAGTTAACTATAACTATAAATAAGCTAGGTATTATAAAAAGAGATATTTCTATAGATACTATAGCCCCTTACCCCTTAAGCTAATATATAGGCTATTTAGGCAGAGAGAAATAACTATAGAGTGTGCTAAAGGAAGAGACTAAAATCCTAACTATAGGCTTATTAGGCTTCTAAGAGATTAATTTATTAACCCTTAGGCCTTTAGGATATTTAGTTAATGATTATTCTTATTATCTATTATAAGAAAACTAACTAAATAACTAAATCTATTACTATAAGGTATTTTATTTAAACCTAATGTTAAACACAACCCTTAGCTAAGCTAGCTAACCTATATAACCTTTCTTTCCTACCCCTTTTCTCTTTTCTTTATATATATGTAGTTGAGTTATTTCTATGCTTACGCTCTCTTAAGTTATCTCTAAGTTTATATTATCCTTATTACCTATTTTTTTCCCTTTCTTTTACCTTATTATATTTACTATAATAATCTAGTATTTCTTATATTCCTTTAGCTTTTCCTCTTAAAGAGCCTAGAAACTACGCTATTATTAATATCAGAGCTTTGTACTACACTACACTACATACTACACTACAAGGAGATTCTTTTACTACATGTAGTATTTGTAGTATTTTCTTATATTTAGTAATATAATAGCTTATAATAGCTTATAATAGCTTATAATAGCTTATAATAGCTTATAATAGCTTATAATAGCTTATAATAGCTTATAATAGCTTATAATAGCTTATAATAGCTTATAATAGCTTATAATAGCTTATAATAGCTTATACTAGCTTATAATAGCTTATACTAGCTTATACTAGCTTATACTAGCTTATACTAGCTTATAATAGCTTATAATAGCTTATACTAGCTTATAATAGCTTATAATAGCTTATACTAGCTTATAATAGCTTATAATAGCTTATACTAGCTTATACTAGCTTATAATAGCTTATACTAGCTTATAATAGCTTATAATAGCTTATACTAGCTTATACTAGCTTATAATAGCTTATACTAGCTT